>BHFT01030820.1:0-13214 GCA_004320025.1 Laticauda laticaudata
CCTCATGCCTAGAAATCATGCTGGGCCTTCCTATTGGTGGAGGCCGTATTGTTGGAGAAACACGGTAGCTTGCTCCCTTGCATATGAATTCCTACAGCTACCGTAATCTCTTGGCCAAGATGGTGAAGGCTGTTCGAAAACTAACCCTTCAAAAATTCCTTATCTTAATATGTAAAAATGATATGTGAAACCCAAAAATAATATATCCATTAAGGCATATGTCAGTTGCCAAGAATGTCTTAGGAAGACTTAGACTATTTCAACTCTCACATTGGAAACACCCCAGAATTTTCAACCTCTACTCTCTTCATGAAATAGCATTATATTTATAGTTTTTTTTAAAAAAAAACCCATAAAGGANGAATTTTCAACCTCTACTCTCTTCATGAAATAGCATTATATTTATAGTTTTTTTTTAAAAAAAACCCATAAAGGACTTTTGGCCACTTTGAAATTCTCAGCTCAGAACTATTTTCATTTTCAAAGGATTTCTAAATAGATTTTTTTCCCCCAGGCTTTAAGCCCAAGGATTATATTCCAAGGGTATTAAAATATTCTTCTGCAGAAAAGACAATTTAGGTTTCACTTTTAAATTTCTGTTCTCAAAACTCCTAGAACTACTAGTGAGAGTTCATTAGGTAGAATGATGTCCTTGTTTTTGTGTATTGTGTACAATCCTGTGTAGATTACATATATATATATATATGTATATATGTATATATGTATATATGTATTTTTTTTTTATATATATGTATATATGTATATATGTATATATACTGTACTATTGAAAAAAAAAAGGAGTGTTGCAGAATGTGTTGTTAAATGGGAGTTTCAAAGCTAAAATCTTGACAAAAGGCCAAGAATGTTTGAAGGCTTAAGCTAAAATGGAATGAAGTTCTGAGGAGTCTTCTTGGAAGCAATGATCCCAAGAATTGGCTTATTGCAGAAATCAAGTTTAAAGACCACAGTTAAGCTAGCAGCCTGTTGAAACTTTCCCTTGAGCAAGCGGTGGGGATTTGAAAGGTATTATTTTGTTTACATTTTCAAGATCCTTCATCAGCCCATACCACGCCAAGGTATTGCAAAAGCAGAGATTCTTCATTCAACCTGTTGGATGCATAAACACATTTTAAGCAGCTTGTTGCTGCTTTAAAGTCTTTCTTTAGATTAAAGTTTAGAAGATTTAGTAGCCATTCTAATGTACCTTTAATTTTCAGGAAGGGTTCCAGTCTGCGTATCTCATTCTGTACCTTTTTGTTCCTGATAAAATGGTGGATACATTCTGCCAATGACTTGGGAGAAGACACTGTTGCTTAGATACAGAGGTACTTTGAAGGAAGATAATGTTGCCAGGGAAACCAAGCCCTGAACTTCTCTGTCTTATATTTGTTGCTTCGGGTTTCAGCACTGGGCAAAGATCTTTTCTGACAGCTGTAAGAACACAGTAGCTTTGGAAACTTGCATAAAAGCTGCTAAGTAGTCAGGAGAAAAAGCATGCATGTTCCAGGTGTTAAACTATGTACAGTAGGTGTGAAGTCTGTCTGTGAATGGCTGAAGAACTGTTCTCACCGTCAGCCTAAACAAAAAAAAATTCTTTCTCTGGTGTAGGCAAACGTAGCAATCAGAAACTGAGAAGGACATCTGATCCCTTAATTGTTGCCCTGAAAATCAGTTTTAATTTTTCACATGATCTATATCCAGGTTTCTATGAAGGTTCATTGTTCCATGCTATAAAACAGTGAAGGCAGAAGATCTATTTTGCTGATTGAGTTGATAGGTTGTATTGATGAGGTTGAGAGTGAGGGCAGGAAAAGGGAGAATAACTAAAATATGAATAGTCAACTCAAGATTATTCATCAAGAGGAATGAAAAAGAATAGCATATCAGGCTGATCAAAGATCACATGTTTAATTAGCCCTACGTGCAATGACTATTCTAGTATTTATACTTATGTTATCATTAAGACTTTCAGTATTCAAGTACAACGCTGAGATAATGATACTGAGGACTTTTGAAGCAGCAAAAAAGGGAAAAAGGGAAATGAATACTTTGGGAGAAAGTAAGGGGGATGATAGTAAAAAAAAACAAATAGCTGTATGAAGCTGCAAAGAATTGCAGAAGTTACTATCTGAAAGATGCACATGTACATTAGATATGTATCTCCTTTTAATATTTTGTGAGATATTAAGGGATCTTTATAATGGCAATATCTGATGTTTAATCTTACATTTGGCTCTATGCATCTTAAAAGCTTTGTTTTCACATTTGTCCAGACATAAGCTCCCAAATCTGCATGAGCTTTTTTTTCAGTAAAGGTAAATTTCAAATGCAGCTTTTAATACAACACTGCAACAGCTGTGATCACCAAACTGACCTTGGTTTATTTTGATGAAAAAGTAAGCAAGTGTGTCCGGTTTAACTTAATTGAAAAATCAATTTCACTTAATTGAAAAAACATTAAAAAAAATCTGAAAGAGACAAAACATTTCTATATTATTGTCAGGCTCAACTCAGATCTTTACCCTGTATGATATGATAAGGAACCCACTATCAAAGAATAGAACCTTGTTTATTAACTTTCTAAAGGATGACTGCTTGCTATAGGATCATCATGGTAAATTTATGAGGCTGGTTATTTATTGTGGCAATCAAGACGGAAGCCAGAATGTTCTTATTACTACATTATTATTATTTTTTTGCAAGAAACTCATATACTGATTACTTTTTCATTCGACAAGCAGGCTATCTTTTTTCAGAGAGATGTTTTGATATCCAAAGATTATACAATTCTAGTGTTGTGTCTAGGAAATGGATAAATAATTTTACAATACAGATATTTTTATGGAAAGGTATTGGGTACATTAATTTTGATTATGAATTTCTTTTCCACATTGCTATTCATTATCAGAGAGATTTGCCCCTATCATATTTAAAGTGAATTCTGGGTTATTTACAATTTATAAAAGCATGAAACAATTTATATTACCTTCCATTTTCTCTCCTGGAATTTAAATTCTATCTTAAATTTCTATTTATGGGAATCTTCAGTATTTTCTTTAAAACTTAGTTTGTTTCTCTTTCTAAATGGCTCAATTGTTTTTTTATTAAAAATATCAGGGAAAGTGTATTTAAAGGGACCTGAAATTTTAAGGAAAATCAAGGGCATGTGAAATTAAGACTACTAATCAACTCAGCTGGATTGTATTGGATTTTACCATTTTTGTTGTTTGCACTGTAATTGCTTTGATCATTACATGATTACTAATCTCGGAGGCTGAGGAAATCAGTGTAGTTTCTTATTGTGCAAGATGAATGATTACCAGTAACTAATGATTTTTTCATTAGGGGCAATCTTCCTTAGAAGACATGAACACTGAGTTTAGCCCAGCCCTTTTATTTCTTGCCTCTCCATCATATTTTCATTTTCATTAGGGCAGTTTATAACCTGGTGGGTGCTGTGTGCTGATAAATAAAGCTGCACATCCATCCATCTCTTAAAGCCATCATTTTTGTTAGAAAGCTAGAATAAGTGGATTACAGTTTCTATCCATTGTTGATCCACTTGCATGTCTTGAAATACAAGAGACACATAATGGGCAGAAATGTAAAAGCAGAAATATTTATCTTTGTTTAATTGCCCTCTGTCAAAAACATGGGTGTCCAATCTTGACAATTTTAAGACTTGTGAATTTCCCTAGCTGGCTGGCTGGGGAATTCTAGGAGTTGAAGTCCCAAGTCTTAAAGTTGCCAAGATTAGACATTCCTGATCTACATCCTGTAGTATATGTGGCCTTCCATTTGCCACATCCAGTCCTTATAGGTTTTCATGCAGTTTTGCATCGCTTTTCTGCACTTATTGCTGCTTTTAATGGCATAACTGAATGTCCGCACCAATTTCCTTGCTTTTATTTCTCTGTACTGATTTCTGGCAGCATTCATCAGGAAGCTCCCATGTTTGTCTGATTCCTATTGGAAAAACTGAAGAAAAAAAAACCCACCCTATTTTCTTTCCTGCATTTTGAGGGATAGGAAGCAGACCATCCATCAACTTACAGTCTGAACATTTCTTGGGTGCTCATCTTTAAACTGCAGTTTTAGAAATGGTGGACTGCAGCATGGGGAAGACATCTGTCAACCTATTCTTTTTGTACAACTTCTTACAAAGAAGTCAGGAAAAACAGAAATCATAAGAAACAGCATCCTCTGACTATCCTATGTTGATAAGGATGACAGAAACTTCTATTTGGACTCACGGACAGGGAAGCCTGCTTCTTAACAAAGCTCCTTCCCAATCTTCTACTTCCATATGTTTTTGTGCAGTACTTCTTCATGAATGAACATGCTTGGTGGAAATCATTTTCATATGCCTCATTTTAAGTCAGCAATATCAACAAAGCAAGGAACTGCTATTTTCCAAATTCACTTGCAAAATTTAAGCTGCAAGCCTGACATTTGCAATCCTGATGAGTTTATGCAAATATTGTACGATCAGAGGCTGTTGTTGGATTGTCTGTGGACCCATTAAGAGTTTCATGGCTTGGATCTCATTTAAATGCTTTTTATAAAGAACTAGATTAACTTCAAATGAGTTTTTTACTTTTTTTTTTTTAACTAGCTGTTGATAGCTCCATTTCATGGATAGTTCTGCTAGTATCTAACCATCTGGATTCTGCCAATAGGTTGATAGTTTTTAGCCAAATAATCCCCAGCTGTCACTTTCATCTCTACTCACAACTGCTGAAGAAGAGTTCCTTCTCTTTTGATTTGCTTTTAACACTTGTGTTAGAAGAGAAAGGTGCTTCTATGGTGTTGCCTCAAATGTACAAATGGTTGTGTATCACAACAGATTTGAATATTTGGAAAGTTATATCCATACATTCTTAATATTTGCATAGTGGGACATAACAGTCAATTTATATCTCATGTACTTTCAACTTCATATATGTAGTATAGGCAATGAGAGACACCAAACTGGGTATTTTAACAAACAACCCCCCCTCCCCCTATAGGGCTTCATTTAAAGCAGGGTGTCAAACTCATCGTATTATGATGTCACATGACATATCACTTTTTTTGCCTTTGTGAAGCTGGGGTAGGTGTGTCTTGTGCATGACACATCCAGCAGGCTGCCAGTGTTTCTTGGGAAGCACAGACTTTCATTGTATAGGTTGCAAAAGCAATTTAGATTGAAAAAATAGCAAATACAGCAACAAATGCAAAAGCTAGTAAGAAGATTAAATAATTGTAGAAAGGACTTCGACCAGAAATAACCTGAAAATTACAGACAAACACATGAATGCAAATGTTATGAAAGTTTTAGCCTGTATTAGTAGGGACCGTCTAGCTTCACAGTGGCCTCTGTGAAAGTCAGATTCTGAGTTATTACTTTTCCCATTTGCCCAAAGTAATATATAGTGTATCCTGTTGATTTGGCTTTAAGAGATGACAAGAGTTTATTTGCATATGAAAATATGGTCATTATGCACAGGCATGAAGTAAAATATGAACAGAGAGGAAATGTTTTGTTTTCATTCTATGGAAGACAGAAGGCAGACCCTGACACCAGTCAAACCAGGGACAATGTTAAAGAATGAATGCAGAATTACTGATTCTCTGACTATACAGCCCTGTCCCTTGTGGTCAGTAGATTAGAAAGTGCTGAATGAATCTAAAAACAAAACTTTAGCAGTTATATAGTCTATAAACAGTTCTCTGGAAGCACCCTTTATTTAATTCCTGCCGCCACACTATCTAACATTGCTGTCTACAGTTCATCAAAAGATTCATCCACTTTTCCCATCAGTGGACGACTTACTTTTGATAGGAACTTGGTGGCAGGGGTAACCATCCTGAATTGTTTGTAGTTCTTAGTAGTATTTGGTATCATCAACCATGGTGCCTTTGTGTACTGTCTGCATGGATTGGTGATGGGAAGATTGCTCTTCAGTGTTTCTACATGAGCAGACAATACTAGTTGAGGTACGTGAAAAATTGAACACCAAAGTCCTTGGTTCCTCTTGTTTGGGATTCCACAGAGTTTTCCTTGCCTCTTCACTTTTTAATAGCTAAATGAAACCATTGGGAAAAGTAATCTGTTAGCTTGGAATGAGATATCATCCAAGATGCTGATGTTACTCAATTACAGTATATATTGCCAGCCAAGGCTGGTTCAGAGTCTTGACCAAGTATTTGATAGGTGTTAGGAGTTGGTTGGATTAGAACAAATTAAATTAAAAGGTGTAGGTGACTGATGGATCTCCAGGTTGATCCCTAAGTAGGCTGGTCAATGTGGTACCCCCTCCCCCAAATTAAAGAGCAGGTCTGCAGTTTCTGGACTTGTGGTTTTTCCTTTAGCAGGAGGTGGAAGAGCTTTTGTCCCATTTTGGCTTGTGCATTAGTTGCAAACTTTTGGGGATGCCTTTGCAACAGTTACTCAAGACCTCATGATTATCCCTACTGCAATTCACTTCACACAGATTCACCACTGACGGTGATTTGGAAGCTGGACAAGTGCAGTCGACATTGAATAAGTTGCACAGGGCTGCAAAATTTACAAGCTCTTTGGCAGTATCGAATATTAGCTAAGACTTCAGAATCAATTTTCAAGAGTTGTTAATGATTGCACAGTTTCTCCCTCTAGATTCCATGGAGCCCAAAAGTAATTGTTAAAGAACTTTAGATAATAGCATAGCAGCAGACAGGGCCAGCATGTTCATGGCAAGGACATCCACTTTTTTTCTTGTTTTCAGAACTATTTCCTAAATAGGGGAACAAGTACACATCCGTTTCTGTCCAAATCCTCATCTTTCTCGCTTTCTTTAAAATGATGCTTATCGTAGAGTAAAATAAAGTTTATTCCCAAGGAAATTTATTTAGCAGCAGGTTTTATTCCTGCGGTCTTCATAGTGGGTAAGTTTACAATGGAAAAACTGCATTTGGTCAGAGTTTAAACTTTTTATCTAGGCTACTTTATTAAAGTGTGATCTGAGGACTCATAGGGTTCCTCCAGGACTCTCTCAGGGATTCCCAAAATCAAAATTATGTGTCAGATATTGAAGATATTTGCCAAAAAATTAAAACAATGTCACCCTTTTCATCATTTTGTATTTGTTTTTTAAAAGGGTGGTTTCATAAAAAATATGTTAATATCAAATGGGTTTAATACTGTTATTTTTGAAAGATTTAATATTCTAATGTGTCAACTGTAATTTTTATACAGTAAATATTTGATAAATATTGCCCATATCAAACTCTTTAAGCTCCTCTATAATTTTTAAAAATGGGAAGGGGTCCTAAGAGGAAAAAAAAATAAGAAACACTGATCTTTTTTTAAAATCTAACATACAGGAATATTTTTTTAAAGATGTGAAAACCAATGGTGTGCTAGTGGGACAGGAGATTAAGTAAAGAAAGTGTTTAATTGTGTGCTTCACTTCTGAGTTTGCATACACAGCCATTTAAATGCAAGGGTCATTAAGACCAAGGTGGAAAATTACTTTGTTATGTGGTTATATGTAGTTGCTGCTCATAAATGAAATTGCAGTAATAAAGCACAGAAGCTAGCAAGCTTGGATCAGCATGGCAGAGCATAGACAATTAGGAAGAAAGTTTCCATGGAGGCAAAGATTGGAAAGATAAAATAATAATCTTGGCAGCTATTCCAATTTGAAATAGTTGAGCTAGATCTTGTCCCTAGGCTTTTTACTTGATCAGGGTGGGTGATATCTGTGTGCTATAAATTACTATGAAGGTGAAAGGGGCTTTCAAAGGGCATGTTGTCATAGATTCTGCTTAAGGCTTCAATGGATTTGATTAAAAGAGACAATGCCAAACATTCTGTCTTCCCTCTTTTTTATTCAAATTACTGATAAAACAATAGCAGTTTCATGTCCTGCTTTTTGCAAGTTCGAGTTACAGTAGCTATAATTGCATTCCATAACATTGTGACTGGCTTCTCCCTTTATTTTGCAGATAAACCAATGCTTCAAAAGGGCATTGTTTCTGACTTCCAGTTTTCTGCTTGAGTAAAGCCTAAAAGTGTATATAAATACCAATTATACAAGTTTAACCCGTCTAACTCAACTCTAGTGGAACTAAGTGGCTGTGGGTATTTGGCCCTCCAAAGTACTTTGGTTCTGGGTGGGGTTGCAGTATCCCAGTTAGACCTAGGGTTCTTCTAGATTCAGAGCTCCTGTTCAAAAAGCAGATGGCACTATGGGTAAGAGAGCCTTTGTACATCTTCAGAGGATGTACCAGTTGCACCCATTTCTGGACCAGGAGGCCCTGTTCACTGTTGCCAATGCCCTTTTAACTTTTCATTTAGACTACTGCCTTGTGCTCTACATGAAGCTGCCCTTGAAGAGCATTTGAAAACTTCAGCTGGCGCAGAATAAGTTGCTCAGGTAGTAAATGATGCCAAATATGGGGTGCATGTAACATTACTACTGTGTGAGCTATATTGGTTTCTGGTATGTTTTTAGGTGCAGTTCAGGTTATCACTTTTAAAGCTTGGTTTAGCACTGGATTACTTGAGGCACTGCCTTTTTCCAAGAGTCTCTACCCATCCAATTCAGTCTGGCAGATTGGGCGTGTTGAAGATCCTATCGGCCAAAGTGTTGGTTGGCGGGGACTAGAATATAGGTCTTTTCTGCAGTAGTCCTGCTCTGTGGAACATCCTCCCTTCAGAGAATGGCCCAACCCTTTCATAAGGCTTTAAAAGCTTGGCTTTGTCTCCAAGCCTGCGGGAACTAAATATGTTAAGTTGGCTTTACTGTTAACTGGCCAAGTACCTCAGCTGCTGTGTATATTTTATGGGATTTTTAAAAATTGTTTTTACTTTTAAAAAATGCTTTTTATTGTTGTCATACTTTTAGAATTGAAAGCTGTCCATTGATTGAGATGGGCAGCTACAGAAATTGAATGAATGGCTAAATTATTATTAGTATATTTATACTAATATATTAATACTAATATATTATTAGTATTATTAATAATAGTAATAATCTTTTTTCTTTTTATCTATCTATCTATCTATCTATCTATCTATCTATCTATCTATCTATTTATCTATCAATCTTTTATTTATTATTTTTAATTTATATATATAAAAGGCTGTATGTATGTATGTTCCAGCATAACTCAAGAACGCCTCAAGCAATTTCAACGAAATTGGTACACAGATGACTTACTGTCAGGAACAAAATACTGTGGGGGTATGACACCCCTAACATCCTGTGTGTGTGTGTGTGTTTGTGTGTGTGTGTGTGTGTGTGTGTTCCAGCATAACTCTGGAAGGTCTGGGCTGCTGAAATGGAAGGGAATGAAGTATATCTATAGTGTCAAATCACAATAGTTTTGACAGTGATAGTGTGCATTTTTGATTCAAGTTCTGTTAAAATACAGCCTGTTGTACCTTAAAATGGCTTCTACTGTACAGGACAGTGGAGTTACCATGTTAACGGCTTCACAGTACTCCACAAAGGAGCTCACTCTGGTAAGAGGGATTGATTCTTAAAAAAACACGTTTATAATTTGTATGCTCTACTATTACTGTGATTTGACACTATAGATATAATTCATTCCTTTTTCCTATCTAATACAGGACTGGGATAAATAAATACCCAGGCAATACCAGGTTATCAACTAGTGTATAAATAAATGTGGATGTTCTATTCTAATTGTACCCTAAATCTAAAGTTAAGAAAGGGCTTATAGAATATCAGTGACAATATTTCTCAGATGAATTAGCAGCTTTACTTAGCTAATGATCTTTTGATAAGTAATCCCTTTGATCTTCTTCCTACTGTTAATGCAATTCAGGATCCCACACCCTGCCCTCTTCAGCGCTTGATTCTCCAAATGCTTTGTGGACTTTGTACCATTAATGAAGTAATTAGTTCATTCTTTGGTGCCTAATCCGTATTAAGGTCATTACCTTTTTTTTGGTGGGGAGTATAACTATAGTCCATCTGAATCAGTCATGTGAATCCATTTTAGCTGCCAGCCATCACTCTTTCCCAGCTCCATCATTTCCCAGCACTTGTTTCCCACGGTCCTGTTCAGTGTTGCTCAAGTCTTTCTCCTTTGCAATTCCCCATGGTCACTGCCTTTTCTGTGAATTATTTCCATTTAAAACCTACCACCAGCCTTGTTCCTTAAGAGAAAAAGAGTACAAACTTTTTGGGTGTCAACAAAAAGAAGGAATCATGTGAGAAGCTATGTTTGAAAATAGGTTCAGCATGCAATAGGTGTTCATATTACATCTGTGTTATGACTTAAAGTAGCTGCCCTTCACAGCTGCATCATGATCCCAGAAAAAGACACAGTTGGTTGAAAGAGTTTCTGAAATATCTTCTTCCTTTCAAATCAAAGTGTAGCACAGCTCTAATAACTAGGGTCCTTGGTCCTCTTTAACTAACCTGTATCTACACTAGTCATTCAATATTCATGAGTCACATGTCTTCTAACATACCCATTTCTTGTTTTTTCCCCCCAAAGTCAAAGTTGAGTGATAGGCATGTGCTTCACATTCAGACTGATAGAGATAGGACTGAAAGAGAAGCTATTGCAGTTACTAAATGTTGGAAGTACTGACTTGATAGAGCAATAATCTGACTCAGTTTAAGGATACTTCCCTAGATCTGGCCAAAGCTTCTCTGAAATTTTTTTTAAATCACTTCCATGTAAGCTCTGAATTTATCATTTCCCCAAATTATAAAATTGTAGACACTCATTGGAGATCAGTTTTAGAAGTTGAGGCAGCTGAGGCCCCATCCTTCTGTGAGAATTAGATTTTTTATGCAGCTCTGTAAATGAGGGTTCATGAGATACATGGACACACTTGGCCAGTTTTCACAATCCTCATAAGCAATTGGTGCAATACTCCTGAACCAATTGTTTTAATATTCTTGAATGCCCAATTTTAATTCAAGTGGCACATAGATAGGTTAGATATTATATTCTCTCCCTCCCTCCCTCCCTTCCTCCCTCTCTCTCTCTGTACTGTGTCTCACATTCATAGGCACATTTAAGTAAACTCTAGAGAGATACAGGGATGACCTTGGAGAGACTGCAGAAAAGGTTACAAACATGAAAGCATGCTTTAAGTCTATGAAATAAATAAAGGCCCTGTCACACTGCCCAACGGATGCAAAACGTTTGTAAAAAAGACACAGCGGACGAGAAAAATGTTCCATCAAATGCTTCCATCCGTTGTTATCCGCTCTTCAAAAGGGGCAAAAAATTTGCATAAGCAGAGCGGATAACACGGAAAGGAACGGACTTGGGAGACGCAGAGCGGATGGAAAGTGGATGCTCCACGGAAGCCTAGCGGATGGAAGCGGAATGCCAGAGCGGGATGCGTTAGAGGATGTGTTAGAGGATGCAGAGCGGATGCAGAGCAGATGCGTAGAGGATGCAGAGCGGATTGCGTAGAGGATGCAGAGCAGATGCGTAGCGGATGACATGGATGCGTAGCTGCATCCGCTTTCATCCTTTCTCCGTCTGTGCACTACTAATGCTGCGTGTCCGTTCCACTTCCTCCCTGCGTTCCGTTTACCGCTGGAACGATTTTGAGTTGCGCGGATGCGCAGCGGGATCCTAGCGGATATAGCAGATGCGTAATGGATGCAGAACGATGTCCCCCGTATGCCTAGAGGATGCAGAACGGAATGCATTGGATACATTTTCCCGCTCAAAAGTTTTGGAGCAGCTCAAAACCTTCTGAAGCGGATGAAATGTCAATAGACGGATGCTGGACGGATAGAGAGGAAGCAAAACAGGAGGCAGTGAGTACAGAACGGAAGCATCGCCGCTTAACCAACGGATGGCAAGTGTTTTTCTCCGTTTTACATCCTCTTTTCATCCGTTGGTGCAGTGTGACAGGGGCTTAAATTGTGAGAAAGAAGCTCAGACTGGCTCCTGTCTAATTCACTGGAGAGGGAACAAAAAACATAACCAGGCTTTCAAAATTCTGTTACTATAGCATATATCAAATAAAATATACTTCTGGTCAGACCTGCAGAGTCTTTTTCCTGACCTGTATTATCTTTAAGAGCTGAGGTAGATATTGTACAACACATTTTAAAGCCACTTCAATCTTTCCACAATGTAAGCTAAATGTGTAGAGTTTATGTGGATTTGAATATTTCACAGGAGAAGTAGCATTTGTTTATTATAATTTCAAATAGAAGGTATACAGGATACAGTGAAAATAAAAAAAATCATAACCATGTTATCAAACGCTGTTGATTAACATGGAATTTCAACCCTTGCAGTTCCCATGACCCATTCAAACTTCGTCTATAACTAACAATCCTGGTTTATCTCTTCCTCTACTGTCCCTTTCTTCAAAGTTATTTATATATTAATTCAAAGTCCTTGTGGAAAGGATTTTGCAGAGGCTAGTGTGTAATATTTATTAGTCATAAGAGCTAGTAGTGATATAGGTAGTCCTCAATTTATGATTGACTGTTTAATGACCATTCAAGATTATGATGGCTTCAGAAAGGGTGCTTTATGGCATGTAAATTTGCCCCCATGTGGTCAAGTTATCACAATCTGGGTGCTTGACAACCTCTGCATTTATAAGTGGCTGCCAAATGTTTTTCAAATGTGAGATTGCCATTTGTAATCTTCTCTGCCAGTTTTCCCAGAAAGTCAATGGGAAAGAAAGAAAGAAAGAAAGAAAGAAAGAAAGAAAGAAAGAAAGAAAGAAAGAAAGAAAGAAAGAAAGAGGAAGGTAGGTAGGTAGGTTGCAAGGAACTGCTGCCTGCCAGAAAAAACTCCCTTTCATCTGGGAGGGGGGAGGGGGGGAACTTTCTGAAAGAGCTAACTGTCAAGGGGAGAAGAATTCCTTTGACAAGATGAAAAACAGCTCAGATCCAGACAAGCCAAGCTCCATTCCTGCAGCCTACTGGAATAGTTTTGCACATGAGGAGCAGTGGAACATGACAGGCAGGTCTTTCACTGGGTCCACTAAACTACTGAGAGATTGTTTGATCACAATGAGATGTGCCAGGATTGCAGTTGTTGAGTAAAGCAATCACATGGGCAACTCAATTAACAACCACTTTGCCCAGTGACCAAGATTCTGGTCCCAATTGTGGTTGTAAAGTTGAGGACCTTATAGTAATTGCTAAAGCCCATATCACACTGCACCAACGGATGGAAAGAGGATGTAAAATGGAGAAAAACACTTGCCATCCGTTGGTTAA
>BHFT01030821.1:0-12532 GCA_004320025.1 Laticauda laticaudata
GCAGGAACTGGGCCTGGCCAGTCTAGGGAAGAGAAGGACCAGGGGAGACAGGAGAGCAGCCTTCCCATATTTGAGGGGCTGCCCCAGAGAGGATGGTCAAGCTGTTCTCCAAGGCACCCCAAGGCCAGACAAGGAACAATGGATGGAAACTGAACAAGGAGAGGTTCAACCTGGAAATAAGGAGGAATTTTCTGACAGGGAGAACAATCAATCCATGGAACAGAAGTTGTGGGAGCTTCATCATCACTGGAGGCTTTCAAGAAGAGCCTGGACTGCCACATGCCAGAAGTGGTAAAGGGTCTCCTGCTTGGGCGTGGGTCAGACTAGATGACCTACAAGGTTCCTTCCAGACTCTGATTGTCTGTTCTCTCTGAATAAATGCTCGGCGGTTTCGGGCTCCGGTGACCAGTGCGGGAGACTCCACAAGCCGGGTCTCTTCGGGTTCCTCCTTCTGCCAGCCGTTTGCCTGCAATTCTCCCACGAGCGCTGAGCAAACAGATGGGCCAGCCAGCGATCAGATAGCAGGGCCGGTGGAGACCGGCTGCTGACTGATGCGCTTTCCTTTTGCCTGATGACTTTGTGGATGGGCTGTTGCGCTCCCCCCCCCATCAAAGCCCCGGTGGGCACCGTCAACCCGCCAGCTGTCGGGGCATTTGTGGGGCCCGAAGCTCCGTGGCTCTTTGGCCAAGGAGAGGGGACGCGGTGAGCCGTGGGAGGGGGACAGGCACCGGGGCACCGTCCTCCCTCCCTCCCTACGGGGTACCAGGTTTCCCAGTTCCACCTCCCTCCCCTCTCCCTCTCTTCTTTCCTCGAGAGAAAAGAAGGTAGGAAGGGAGAAGAGGGGGTGAGAGAAGAAGGAAGGGAGGGAGGAATGGTCGGAAAGAAGGAAAAAGAGAGGAAAAGACGGATGGAGAGGAAGGAAAGGTGAAGGAAGGAAAGAGGAAGGGAGGGAGGAGAGGAGACAAGAAGAGAAGAAGGGAGGAAGGAGAGAAGAAAAGGAGGAGAAGAAAAGGGGAAGGAAGACAGAAGGAGAGGAAGGAAAGGTGAAGGAAGGAAAGAGGAAGGGAGGGAGGAGAGGGGAGGAGAGAAGAAGGGAGGAAGAGAGACATGGAAGGAAGGAAGGAGAGAGGAAAAGAAAGGAGGAGGAGAAAAGGAAGGAAGGAAGAGAGGGAGAGAAGAAGAGGGGAGGAGAGAAGAGAAGAGAAGAAGGGAGGAAGGACTTCAACTCTGGTTTTCCCCACCCCTGCCTTCTCTTTGGGAGGATTAAAAGCATGAGAAATCTGGCTGGGGATTCTGGGAGTGGAAGTCCACCCCTCTTAAAGTTCTCCATGCTGAAAAAAAACAACATCCCCTCTCAAAGCAGCCGGTTGGGCAGATCCCGCCCAGGGTGACCCTGCACAGCAGCCCCCCCCTCACCGGGCAAGGGGGGGGGCGTGCTGGAAAGGGATCCTGTTGTGGGATCTCTCCCACCTCCAGAGGCATGACCTGGCCTTGTGGTGGCTGCGCAGACAGCTGTTGACAGTCCTTATCAGGTCCGGCAGGGGCTGAGCGGCCTTATTTTGAAGACAATGAAGGTCAGAGGGGACGAGGGACTTGGGTTGATGCCATCCAAACAACCCTCTTGCTGTTTTTCTTTTCTCTTTCGGCTGTCCCTGCTTTGCCTCCTGCTTTCCAAATGCCTGGCAGGGAGACGGAGGGAGAGGGAGAGATGGGGAGAAGAGAGAGAGGGGGAAGGAGGGAAAGTGGGAGGGAGGGNCATCCAAACAACCCTCTTGCTGTTTTTCTTTTCTCTTTCGGCTGTCCCTGCTTTGCCTCCTGCTTTCCAAATGCCTGGCAGGGAGACGGAGGGAGAGGGAGAGATGGGGAGAAGAGAGAGAGGGGGAAGGAGGGAAAGTGGGAGGGAGGGGAGGGAGAGATGGGGAGAGAGGGAGAGGCTCCCTGGAAGAATAGGGGGCCTGAGGGATGTAGGACATCTACACAGCGTGGGGAGGGGGCTGCTAAGGGAGGGAGAGCTGAGCCCTTCTTTGGGGGAGCCAATTTGGGGACAGGGCCCAGCTTCACAGTGAAGCCGCACTGAACCTTGTGGAGCCGCCTGGCAGCCCTCTCCCTTCCCCGGGCCAGGGATGCGCCTGAACCCAACCTACTTTGCAGGGTTGTTGAGAGAAAAACTGGGGGAGGGGAGGGGCTGCCTTATGCTCCTCAAAGGGCGTGGTACAAGCCCCCCCTCCGCCATGGTGCAGGAGGCCGACTAGGCCACGCCCACCCAGCAACCGGGTAAGAGAACCCCTCGCTAATGTTTTTGTAGTCCACTCCTCCTGCACTTAAACACGATGTAAAGTCCACGGAAGTCGATTTGCGACTGAAACTGTGAACATGTGTAGCCGAGACACCTGGATTCAGGTTGGGCATTCCAGACGTTGACAACTCGATGACAGAAATCCTGTTTTTTTTTGCAGTCAAGTTTGGAACGATTTACACTGAGTTGTAAAGTGGTGGTTTTTCACTCACGTATTATGGCTATCAAAACAGGGAAAAAAAGTCCTTGACAGGTAAAACATTACTACATCCAATTCTCGTGGGCCATCCCAAAGTTTGACTGCGAGCAACACAGCTCTGCATTATCCAAACCGATGAAGTTCGAGCCTAGAGTAGCGTTAGGGAATTCTATTGTGCGAGACTTTTCTCTTGAACCGGCTCTCTTGATTTTATTTTATTTTTGCCACCTTTGAGCTATTTGTAGAATTGATAAAGGCAGGAGACAAATAAATTAATAATTGTCAGCAGGAGGCAGGCAGGGAAATAACAACCGTCAAGTGGAACACCTTCTCTTCTCCTGGAAGTGGGGAGCAGGCAGTGAGCCCCAAGGAGAGAAGCGACCGGAGGCGTGCAGAGGAGCAAGGCAGCTCGTGGGGCACCCTCGGTCTTGCCTGCTCCGGGCCCCCCGTGTTGCAATGACGCTCCCGCCTGCCTGCAACTTTTCCAGCTCCAGGGCCCAGGAAGGAGATAAAGAATCAGGGTGGGATAGCCAGGCAAGTTGGAACACCCCGTGGAGTGGCGGCTGCCAGCAGCCGAGCGTGAGAAAATACCAGCAGCAGCAGCTCACCGAATGTCCCGGAGCTAACAAGAGGTTGCAAGGCGGGGTGCGAGGGGAGCCATTGCTCCCCTCCTTGCAGTGGGCATCATGGAGGGGGGGGGGAGAGGCGCAAGGCCAGCATGTCAGAAGCTCCTCTTCCCAAATAGGTTCATTTCTCCTTTCCCAGAATAGAGCAGAGCAGAGCAGAAATGCAGAATGGAATGGAATAAAATTCTTTATTGGCCAAAGGGGGTTGGACACACAAGGAATTTGTCTTGGTGCAAATGCTCTCAGTGTACATAAAAGAAAAGAGACATTTGTCAAGAGTAAAGAATCATCAGGTGCAACACTTAGCGATAGTCATAGGGGACAATAAGCAGTCAAATCACACTAGAAAACAGTCCATATAAATCTTAAGGAGACAAGCGACAAAGTTACAGCCATACAGTCACAAATGGGAGGGGATGGCTGATAAGGAGTGATGAGAAGATTAACAGGAATAGTAGTGCAGACTTTGTAAATAGTTGGATAGTGTGGAGGGAATTATTGTTTGGCAGAGTGATGGTGTTCAGGGAATAAAACTCTCCTTGTTTTTAGTTGTTCTGGTGTGCAATGTTCTATAGCATCATTTTGAGGGAAGGAGTTGAAACAGTTTATGTCCAGGATGTGAGAGGTGTGTAGATATTTTCACAGCCCTCTTTAGGACTCAGGGTGCAGGATGCAGGTCCTCCATGGAAGACAAGTTAGTAGTAATTGTTTTTTCTGCAGTCCTAATTAGTCTGTGTCTCATGAAGTCTGTGTCTGTCCTGTTGGGTTGCAGAACCAAACCAGACAGTTATAGAGGTGCAGATGATCAACTCAGTAATCCCGTCCATTTGGCGCACAGAATGGAGAAAGACCACCAAGCAGAGATACCTGCAGGGGATGTGTCCAGAGGTCAAGATGGAGCCCACCGTTGGGTGGTCCAAGCCCTGCTCCTCTTTTATAAGCACCTATTGTGGCTGTGCCATCTTGACTTATTTTGGGGGCGGGTCAGCCCTCATGGGATGCCCCAAAGCAAGCCAAAAAAATTGCCCCAGAGCTCTGAATTGTGGCAGCCACAGGAAAAGTTTGCTTTGGGGGATCTCCTGCCGGAAGGAAAGGAAACGCACTGGTGGAAAAGAAGCTAAAGAGAAAACAAACGGTTTGCATGGAATGACGGGGATGGAAATCCCGGGCACCATTTCCAAGAGGAAGGTCAGACTGGGTTGCCGGGTGGCACACCAAAGGCTGCTCCCCGAGGGGCAGGTGGAGCCGAGGACAACAGTTTACCTTTGATCTCATTCAATGTAATTTTCAATTCAGTTGCAATTACGCCTGTTGAGGTAATTCCCTGTGAGGAGAATGAGCGCATACAGGGAGACGTATAGAGAGTAGTGTTGGAATAATACACACACAGTACACAGATACACTGTACAGTAAATGTAGGTTTTTACTTCCAGAAAGGTTTAAGCAAAGTCCAAAAATAGGCAGTCCAAAGTCATTCACAAGTAAATCAGTCAGTTTTCAATCCAGGGATAATCCAAATATCAAATTCCAGTGTCCAAAACAGTTCAGTATCAGACTTACATTAAATCCAGTAATATCAGTCAATGAGAAGAAATGGAGCAACGGCAATACTTTCCAACAGAAGGAAACAAAGATACACTCACTCTCTTCTGAGACTAAGACTAAGACTAAACAATCCAGGTTTCTGGCTCCATTTTATGGCCATTTGAGAAACCACACCCAATTGCATGCTCTTGCATTCCCTTAAAGAGACACAGTACTAAAATGTTTATCCTGGTTTATATATTTCTAGCCCAAATACCTGTTAGGTGACTCATATTCCTAACAATGCCGCCTTCTTTAACACCATGCCTCCTCCTGTAATTGGCCCTTTTCTTCTGGAATCACATTCAAGAGAATAATTTGTTGGCAATTTGGGGTGGGGGCAAGAGCCTCAGGAGGTGAAGAGAGAAGCAGGAGGGCTGAGACTGCTGACCGTCCAAAGGAGGACCAGCTTCCAGCTTGTGTTGTCTGCTGGCCCCCTCTCTCTTTTAGAATTGTGGACCCTCTTGAAGTTTTACCGATTAACAGAGTAGGAAGGGACGTTGTAAGTCATCTAGTCCAACCCCCTGCCCAAGCAGGAGGCCCTACTACATCCTTTCTGACCAATGGCAGTCCAGTTTCTTCTTGAAAGCCTCCAGGGATGAAGCTCCCACAACTGCCAAAGGCAACTTCTGTTCTCACTGTCAGGAAATTCTTCCTTATTTCCAGGTTGAATCTTTCCCTGATCAGTTTCCATCCATTGTTCCTTGTTTGGCTTTTGGGTGCCTTAGAGAATAGCCTCACCCCTTCCTCCTCTCTGTGGCAGCCCCTCAAATATTGGAAGGCAGCTCTCCTGTCTCCCCTGGTCCTTCCCTTCACTAGACCAGCCAGGCCCAGTTCCTGCAACCATTCATCATATGTTTGAGCCTCCAGTCCCCTCATCATCCTCGTTGCTCTTCTCTGCACTCTTTCTAAAGAGTCTCAACCACTTTTTTATAAAAATGTGTGGACCAAAACTGGATGCAGGACTAGGTGTTGTCTTTCAGGGGCTGCCCCAGAGAGGAGGAGGGAGTCAAGCTATTCTCCAAGGCACCCAAAGGCCAGACAAGGAACAATGGATGGAAACTGAACAAGGAGAGATTCAACCTGGAAATCAGGAGAAATTTTCTAGCAATGACAACCAGCAGGGGATCCTACCTGTTCCACCACCTGTTCGGTGATCATGAGCAGGTGTGCATGCACCTAATATGTGCATACCTAACACACACAGTTTTCCCCACACCAGCTGAGGCCTGCAGTGCCAATCAGCTGAGGGAGGATAAAAAAGAGAAAAGTGCAGAGGTGGGTGGAAGGGCTGATCCTGTACTTTTCTTTCTCCTCTCAGCTGATTATATGAGGCTTTTTTACTACCAGTTGGCTACTGGGTTGGGTGAACCAGGCCAAACTGGTAGCATACCACCACTGGTGAAAACTGATAGAACAGAAGTTGCCTTTGGAAGTTGTGGGAGTTTCATCGCTGGAGGCCTTCAAGAAGAAACTGGACTGCCCATCGGTCAGAAATGGTGTAGGGTCTCCTGCTTGGGTGGGGGGGTTGGGCTGAATGACCTACAAGGTCCCTTCCAACTCTGTTAATCTGTTAAATTTTGGACACAGGTTGGTGCCCCAATCTCTTAGATAGACATTTTAATTGCAAACAGACCTTGTTGTGTTTTAAAGATTTTTTTAAAATTGCACCTTTATTATTTTCATAAATAACTCAAGGAGGCCAAGGTACCTCCTTCCTCCTCCTATTTTCACCACAACAGCAACAACAGCCCTGTGAGGCAGGTTGGGCTGAGAGAGAGAGTGACTGGCCCAACGTTTCATGGCTAAGGTAGGACTAGAACTCACCGCCTCCTGGTTTCTAGGCCAGCACCTTTGCCCCTAGCCCAGCATTTTAAGCCTGACTGGTGCAAGAATTGCATTTTGTGGATTCAGCATTAGGATTTAGGGTTGTGTGCATATATTTCTCATGTTCAAATGAAGAAGAGCCACGACCCCTGGGCATCTTGGCTTTATTGGCTCTCCTGTGGCAGAGCTTGGGGACAAACTGGGAGGAAATTCAAATTACTCAAGTTTAAACAAGGTTTGGCTTAGTTAGTCCAGGTAGAGGAGACCACCAGGAGATCCCAGGTAGGACTTGGATCTAGGAAAAAAAAATATCCTGGGAGCAGGCAGCAGCAAACTACTTTTGCAGTGGAGCCAATAAAGCTTCACAATTTATTGCAAACCCCTCTGAGATTTTTTTTTAGATTGGGCGTGGTGTTTAAGCCAGGAAATACATAAAATGAATTTGCCCCACAGCTACTTTTAGCTGTACCGAAAAGGTGGGTTTATCTGTCTGGAATGATGTCAGTGGATGACAGCCTTAATTTAATTTAATTTAATTTAATTTAATAATTAAAAAATGGTATGTTTCATTCACATCTTTCTTTTTTTCCTTTTGGAAAAGAACAGGTGAACATCCAGTTCTTGAGGGCATGTCCAGGCAAAAAAAAATTCCTTTGATTAACGAGATCCCCACAATTTCTTGAGAAAAAAAAGGCAAAATATTTGAGTGAGGCCCCAAAATGCTGGGAAAAAGACAATGGTGGTATTTTCTCTTCTCTTTTCTCCCTCTCCCTCCCTCCTTTCTTCCCTCCTTTTATCTTCCTCTCCTTTCTCTCTCTCTTCACCCTCCTTCCTTTCTTCCCTCCTTCCTTTCTTCCATCCTTTCATCTTCCTCTCCTTTCTCTCTCTTCACCCTCCTTCTCTTCTTTTCCCTTCTCTTTTCTCCCTCTCCATCCTTTCACCTCCCTCTCCTTTTTCTCTCTCCACCCTCCTTCTCTTTTCTCCCTCTCCCTCTCCTTCCCTCCTTCCTTTCTTCCCTCCTTTCACCTCCCTCTCCTTTCTCTCTCTCTCCACGCTCCTTCCCTCCTTCCTTTCTTCCATCTTTTCATCTCCCTCTCCTTTCTCTTTCTCTCCATCCTCCTTCTCTTCTCCCCTCCCCTCCTCTCTCCTTCCTTCTTTCTTTCCCATCCCTCCCTCTCTCTTTTCTCCTCTCCTTTTATCCCTCCCTCCTCTTCCCTCCCCTCCCCACCTTCCCCTCTGTGATTTAATGTCCTGTGTGAACCCAACCCACCAAGTGAGTGTTTGTAGTTCAGTATTTGCACAAAACTAGAAAAAGGATTTATTTGGTAACTAAAGGCAGCCTCTTGCGTGAATTGTGACATACCAGTCCATGCAAAGGGCTACCTTAGAAGCCCCCATCTCCCCTGGGCCTGGGTTGAAAAAAAAAGGTTTGGAAAGTGGAATCCCCACCCTGTTTCAATCAAATGGTTAGGTTAGCCTTAGTTTCATTTCACAGCCTATCTAGTTAAAAAAACAACAACCCTGCAGAGCAGGGCATTCACATCTCCTTGTTTTGTTCCTGACCCTACATCTTTCTTGAAGCATTTCTTTATTAGTTTATAATGTAAAGCACGAAAGAAAATAGTAGGAAAATAAGGGAGGGAGAAGGGAAGGGAAAAGTGTAGGGAAAGGAGGAAAAGGAAAGAAAAGGCGTTGGCTCCTGACTCCCTTTGGGGCAGTAGATTAAGATAATAACATCAAACCTCAACTTTTTTTTTAACTTTTACATTGTAGTATAAACTAGCCATTTCTATAAAAACAACCCTATCTAATCAGCAAAACCCAAAATCAAAGTTTTATTCCCCACCCTACTCAAACACAAAGTCCATCAGTGGTTTCCACCTGGAAGCAAAATGAATTGTGGTGTTTTTTCCCGCCCCCCCCCTTCAATCGAAGCATCAATTTAGCCATCTCTGCCAAGTCCATCAGCTTTTGCAGCTGTTCCTCCAGCCCCAGGTCCTTTCCTCGAGTGCTGCTTCTTCGACGCGGAGTTCAAACACCTCCCAGAACTTGCTCTCCTTGGTGTGGCGGTTTAAGTGAGGGGGGGGGGTGTCTCACTAATGCAACCCCACCACCACCTGTAGCTCCCCCCTCCCCCAATGGGGCAGCGGGGCTGGATCTATAAAGCAGGAGGGTCAACCTTAAGGCCTGTGAGTCAGATCCAGCCAGTGCGGTACTTAAATCTGCTCTGGAAACAAGGAAGTAGTGTGCACCCCTCTCAGGCTCCGTTTTCGGCCACAACTGCTCCTGCAGCCTTCGGCCAGCGAAAATGGAACTCGGGGAGGCCATCGTGGCCAAAACAGAGCCTCGATGAGTGGCTTCAAGCTGGTCTCTCTCTCTCTCTCTCTCTCACNCTCTCTCTCTCACCCCCCCCCCAAGCCACACGCCCCTTCCACGATGCGGCCCTCAATGAAACCAAGTTTAACACCCCTGCTACAAAGGCAGCAAGAGCATCTGTTCCCCGATCCACCTGCGCCCCCCACCCCCCTCAACAAGGAATCCATTTTGAGCCGGTTCCCCAGGACCCAGTTGGAAGAAATATCCTTCTGGGCTTAGTTCCAAGTGGGGAAGAAAGACACTGGAAACCTGGGGGCTGTTTGGAAAGATGGTTTGATGGTGGACAGGACCACCTGGCTCGGAGCTCCAGAGTGAAAAGGACGATCCCATGCTCCGAGATGTTGGGTGGTCAAGATGCTGAGAGACCCTTCGTTTTATATTCTCTGCTGGGGTCCTACCAGTGGTGAGTATCCAGCAGGTTCTGACCGGTTCTGAAGAACCGGCAGCGGAAAGGTTGAGTCGTTCAGAGAACCGGCCAATCCCACCTCGGATTGGTCCCACCATCCCCCTCTCTTCTCTGCCTCCCATTGAGTCCCAGCTGATGGGCTGGGTCTCCTTTGGTTGCCCTGCCCAGGAGAACGGAGCTGGAAAGCAGGTTAGAAGGGTTGGGAGGGACGGGGTGTTTTGAAATATCCTTCCCCTGCCACGCCCACCAAGCCACACCCACAGAACCAGTAGTAAAAATCTTTGAATCCCAGCACCGGACCCCACCGTAGTGTTTCCTGTTCCTGTGTAAGAAATGTTATCGCATTGGCTGTCAGTCTCCCAGGGGCGAGGAGCTTAGCTGACTTTTGTAGGCTTTGTCTGGACTACATGGATTCACCGGAGCGCTGGCTGATAAATCTTCCCAGGCTAGGTGGTGAGATGGGTAGAGGCCTTTGTTACGTAGAATAGTCCGGCCCAGGCCCATTAACAAAGTTGGGGGGGGGGGGCGTGCTTGAGCTTCTGCTTCTGAGTTTCTATTTTCTCTTTTTTCAAAGGGAAATATTCTGCCTTTTAATATTTCCCTAGGAATAATTTCATTTTCTTGGAGAGGGGTGGGTGCTAATTTTCCTCCAGCACCGTCCGGATCGCGCTGAACAACTTGTTTCTGGAACCTGCCCTGGGTGCCAAGTCGCGTCACGTGAGCCTCGGTTTGCCTGCTAATGGTTTGATAAAGGCCATGTCCAGACATGTCCCCGCAGAGCGGGCTGCCTGCTTTGGGTGCAAAAAAAAAACCGGGGGGGGGGAAATGTTTTTATCTTGCTTGTGAAAGGAGAGCTGTGCAGAAGCAGCAGAGCGGCCTCTCCTCTTTCAGACACGTAAAGTCAACCCTTGTTCTCCTCCAGCCTCCCCCTCCGAGGACGCCCTGTTTCTCTTCTGAGCTTTCGAAGGCCAGCCTCAACCACGTTGCTCCAAAACCCCACTGAGCAAAAGCAACATGGTTCGGCAGAACAAAGGATGTTCTTTCTGCGCCACCTCAGGAAGCTCAAACTGCCCAAAAGGAGCTGCTGATCCAGTTCTACAGAGTACAGAGCGAAGGATGGAGTCCGTCATTCTGCACCCCTCAATAACTGTCTGGTTTGGCTCTTGCACCCAACAGACAGACACAGACTCCAGAGCAGGAATTAGGACTGCAGAAAAAAGTAATGCTACCCAACCTGCCCTTCCATGGAGGACCTGTTTTCCTGCACCTGAGTCCAAAAGAGGGCTGTGAAAATATCTACACACCCCCTCACATCCTGCGACATAAACTGTTTCAACTTCCCACCTCAAAACGATGCTATGAGCACTCAGAACTACCGAGACACAAGGACAGTTTTCCCTGAACCCATCACTCTGCTAAACAAATAGTTCCCTCACACTGTCCAACTTATTTACAAAGTCTGCACTACTATTCATCTTCTCATTCACTCCTTGCTGCCATCTCCTTCCCACTTGTGACTATATGATTGTGACTTTTGTTGCTGTATCCTTACGATTTATATGGATGTTTCCTGGTATTGATTTGATTGCGTATTGTTCCCCTTTGACAATTGTTAAGTATTGCACTGATTATTCTTTGACTCTTGATGAATGAATCTTTCTTTATATGTGCACTGAGAGCCTTTGCATCAGGACAATATTCCTTGTTGGTCCAATTCACCTTGGCCAATAAGAACTTCTATTTCTTATTTCTATTCATTCTATTTCTATCTATTCCTTATTCTATTCTATTCTATTCTTTCCCTTCCTCTATTCTATTTTTTTTGTTCTATTCTCTCTTCCCCTTTCTATTCTGTTTCCTATTTCTGTTCTATTCTATTCAATTTCTTAATCTATTCTATTCTATTCTATTCTTTCCCTTCTCTATTTTATTCTATTCTGTTCTGTCTGTTCTATTATGCTTTCTCTATCCCTTCCTCTTATTCTGGTTCTGTTCTATTCTAATTCTATTTCTATCTCCATCTATTCTTTCCCTTCCCTTCCCCTATTCTATTTCTATTCTTTCTCTTCCCTTCCTCTATTTCTTTCTATTCTAATTCTATTTCTATTTCTATTCTATTCTATTCTTCCCTTCCCTTCTTCTATTCTATTCTATTTTCTATTTCTATTCTTATTCTATTCTATTCTTATCCCTTCCCTTCCTCTAATTCTATTCTATTCTGCGTTCTTATTCTATTCTATTCTTATTCTTTCCCTTCCCTTTCCCTTCCTCTATTCTATTTCTATTCTGTTCTTATTTTCTATTCTATTTCTATTCTATTCTTCCCTTTCCTTCCTCCTATCTCTATTCTATTCTATTTCTATGTCTATTCTCTCCTTTCCCTTCCCTCCTCTGTTCTATTTCTGTTCTATTCTGTTTCTGTTCTGTTCTATTCTATTCTATTCTATATCTATTCTATTCTGTTCTATTCTATTGTTTCCTTCCCTTCCTCCTGTTTCTGTTCTATTCTGTTCTATTCTGTTCTATTCTATTCTATTCTATTCTATTCTATCTTTCCCTTCCCTTTCCTTCTTTTTATTTCTATTCTGTTTCTATTCTATTCTGTTCTGTTCTGTTCTGTTCTGTTCTATTTATTTTCCTTCCCTTCCTCTGTTCTATTCTTTCTATTCTGTTCTATTTCTATTCTTATTCTAATTCTATTCTATTCTATCCTATCTTTCCTTTCACCCTTCCTCTGTTCTGTTCTGTTCTGTTCTATTCTATTCTATTCTGCTTCTGTTCTGTTCTGATTATTTTCCTTCCTCCTCTATTTCTGCTTTCTTCTATTCTATTCTGTTTCTGTTCTGTTTCTGTTCTGTTCTATTATTTTCCTTTCCCTTCCTCTGTTCTATTTCTGTTCTATTCTTATTCTATTCTATTCTAATTTTATTTCTATTCTATCTTTCCATTCCCTTTCCCTCTGTTCTATTCTGTTCCTGTTCTTAATTCTATTCTATTCTATTCTATTCTACTTTCCCTTCCCTTCCTCTATTCTATTTCGTATTCTATTTCTATTCTATTGCTATTCTATTCTATCCTTTCCACTTTCCCTTCCTCTGTTTCTGTTCTATTCTATTCTAAATTCTATTATTTTCCCTTCCCTTCTCTATTCTATTCTATTTCTATTCTATTCTATTCTATCTTTCCCTTCCCTTCTCTGTCCCTTCCCTTTCCTCCTC
>BHFT01030823.1:0-13099 GCA_004320025.1 Laticauda laticaudata
GGCGCTTAACTGACCAATCCGAGAACAGCCTATTCAGCCAATCAGTTTAAGATATTTGGAGTCTACCAAGTTCTATACACAACACTGTTGGCCACCTCTACAGCTGGATCTTTGATACTGAGTGGAGTATGACTATGATGGCTTTTTCTAAAATCTACAATGATCATCTTTGTTTTATTAACATTTACGTTCCTTTAATGCACCAGTCCAGGATACCCTTTTACAGAAAAGATGGAAGCTTTTTTCCAAAGGAATTTATGGATGGTCTGAATTTCCTGTCATTCATGGGCATACAAATAACTTCTGGGACAGATGGTGCTTCCTTCCATTTCTGGGATCATGTGCTTCAGCAATCTATCAGTTCATAACTCATGACTGGATTACTGCAATGCTACATTTGATTGATTTGCAGTACATCTATTTGAGTGAGGGCATTTAATATAAATTTTCCAAGTTATGAAATTTCCTATTTAAATTCAGCTGGTATTTAACTAGGCAAACTTTCAGTCAGATATATTGACCCAGGCAGACAGTTAAACTAGATGCCACCATACATTCTAATTTGGTTCATTTGTGATCTTCTGTCTAATAATTATAATTGTATTTTAGTAACATAATTTATGTTACATAATTTTAGTAACATACCATATTTTAGAGGTGTTAGCAGGTCATTTGTTTAAACCATTTTTAAGTCAGTGTAAACTGTTATTTTAGACAGACAGACAGATGGATGGATTGTCAGATAGACAGATCAATCAATTTCTGAATTATTAGATTATAGGATTAGATCATACAGGATTCAGACATAATATTCATGTTGTGATGACCCAGGACATGGCACAAAGGCAACACAGTTACATAAGTAAGAAGAGCCCTTTTAATACCTCCAAATTTGTCCCCAATGTCCAGGAGAAAAAACTCTCCCAAGAACAGTCTTTAAATGGAAGAAATTTAATCCAAAAACACAGTACATACAAACTGTAAATAAAAATCCACACAAAAACATTTCAGTAATTGACTTGACAGGGCAGGATAAGGAATTGCAGACTTGAAAGGAAATGAAAGCAAAACACACACAGTTGGGAAGACACCAGGACACCAGATAAACCTCAACAATGCCAGATAATTCAAGATTTGCTCTCAACAGTTGGCTGTGCACAACTCCCCTTTTTAAACACTGTGTTTCCAGCTGCAGCTAATGAAAGGATTCAGAGCCCTTTCCTCCCCCGTAAGCCATGCAACTCATTTTGTTCCCTTCTCTGTTCCTCCCTGCATTCCCTAGAATGAAGAGGGGGGTATCCCTGGATCTTCCTCCAAATTCCCACTGCCTTGCTCTACTTCTCCTCTGCTCTGACAGCTGAACTTTGCCCTCCCCAGCTTCTTCCACAGCCAACAGAGCCACACTCTCACTCCCTGTGTGATAACCCAAGGTGTAACACAAATGTAACAAAATCCAAAACATAAATAAATGTTCTTTAATGCTTCCAATTTGGCTCCACTGTTCAATAATGTTCACTTGGAGATAAAACATACTCAAAAATAGTCTTCAAAAGAAAGCAATACAGTCCAAATTTAATGAGCAGATAAAAAAACCAAACAAACTACAATGATGAAATTTCCACAATGGAACAAGGGAAGTATTTACCAAATTCAAGGAGATATCAAGTCACAGTCTGTTGGAAGGATGCCAACCAAGATAACTTCAGACCAAAATAAAACACGCTTTGTTTCCAGCATGTACTCAAGTCCAAACTCTTATTCAATTCTCATACCTGCAGCCCATGAAGAGGATCAAGGCCCTCTCCTCCCAAGGAGATCATTTCTCTCTCTTATCATCTCCTCCCTGCGTGCCCTAGGATGGATAGGGAATGGGCCTGGGTCCTCCTCTGACTGCTCAGCCGGCCTCTGTCCTTCCCCAGCCTCCTCCACAACCTCCAGAGCCACACTTCCACTCCCTGTCAGCTGTTCCTCCTCTCCCTCAGAGTCAGATCTCACCAGGAACATGACACCCTGTCAGCTGCTCAACTCCCCCTCGGAATCAGATACATGTTGGAAGCCCAAAGCAGAAGATGAGATAATAGCAATCTCTTGTGAACATTTCCACTGTTGTTGTTCAGTAGTCTCCTGTTCAGGAGTGGGATTCTACCTGGTCTGTGGAACCAGTTTTGTTATGATTCTGCAACAATTCAGAGAACTGGCAAATGCACCATTGGCTGGCCCTGACCCCACCCCACTATCCTTACCTGGCATGCACGCCATCCAACTTGCCTGCTAAGTTGATATTTTTCCTTTTTTTTCCTCCAACCATCAGCCGTTTGATAGATAGCTAGAAAGCAGGAAATTGTTGGATTTCTTGCTTCCTAGTTAATCTAAAGCAGCAGGCTAAACCTTCCACCTTCTATTTTTTAAGTGCAGATTCAGGCAATAGATTGAAATGGTTGATCACTGATGCATGATGATTTGGTTGAGCAACTCAATCTGCCTGCCTGCTTTGCCTGATTTTGGGTAAAAGTTGCTCTTTTTTATAAAAAAATTCAATATTTCTATAAATATTTACAATATTTACATACAAGCCATGCCCAGCCAGTCACATGACCACCAAGCCACACCCACAAATTCAGCCACACCCACATAACCAGTTGTTAAGAAATATTGAATCCCACTGCTGCTCCTGCTTCTAAAGATGCTATAAATATAGAAATAAATAAATCTAATGAGGTCCAGAATATACTGATGAACTCAGAATGAAAATGAAAGAGAAAACATATTCCAGTCACTGCTTTATTGTTGTTGATACCTTTTTATATTCTGTACAAATATGCAAAGCTCAGTACAATTCATTGGACAATTTGTACTCTTGGGAATGAGAAAGAAAGTAGGACATGTTTTTCAAGGTTTTAGGAATACATTCCTTACGCCATGTGGCAAGTGGCTGACCAGTTACCAGTTTATCTGGATCAGCATTGTACTGTACATGACTTTAATTTAAAATGCATAACACTGATTTCAGCTGATAGTTCATCTGTAACTGTTTGATGGGGATTGTTTCAAATAGCTGTTCTGCCTGTGGAATAGAATCTAAATAAAATATGAATCCCTGGAGTTACTCATCCTGCTTGAATAACTCAAATCATGAAGAAATGGCAACAACTTGACAAAATAGCATCCTAAAGGATCTGTGAAGTATTACTAATAAAATGTTTTTCAAACGTGTGATGGGTTTCTTTTTTTGCTTGAATAATGATGCAACAACAGAAGAAGAGAACATGTCCAGGATTAATTATCTCTCCTCTATCTTCATCTATTATCAGAAAATTATATGTATAATACGAGAATAAGATTTCCTGTACATGATAATTGCATATAGTTTGCAAAAATGCCACTTGTAATGGATGTGATAGATAGCAAAGTGAAGTTTATTTAGAGACAGCAATTCTTTACTGTGAAACTCTGAAGGAGGCAAATTTATTAGTGTTGTGAGAATTAAATCCTTGATCTACTGTCCTTGATCTACTGTCCTGTATACAAAATCTAGTTTGACTTTTTGTAGGATCACACAACCCATCTGATGTCAATACTTTGACAAAATAGAAAGGAATAATAATAATAATAATAATAATAATAATAATAATAATAATAATAATAATAATAATAATAATAATAATATACTGATAGTATTAGAGATACCCTTTATACAACAAGAAGTGCTTTAGGTCTAATTATGGATTTTATGCTGGATTTTTGAGGTATTTTCTAGACTTCCTTTCATGCCATGTCTATCTGCTGTTTAAGTAATAATATTCATGTTTTATGATTACATTTATAGTGTACATTTTCTGGCAAAACATAGGTTTCAGTGAAATGAAAGTCCACCACTGAAATGAGAAGAGTATATCAGAACAGAACTTCTTGGTCTTCAAGTATGGTAATCTAAATAGGTTCAAGATGGTTATAGAAAAGATTTTTTATACTCCCCAATATTTTTCTTTAGCAATTTATAATTACACACTATATCTATGTTAATTGGTTTGTACATGTCATTCTGCTGGAAATGTAAGCTTATGCCAGTATTATCAGTACTAGTCTGTATATTCTGTACAAGAAGATAAATACTACTACGTATTATTTAAATATGAGAACTGGATTGAGACAGTTGGCAAGGACAAAACATGATAGATACCTCATATTTTTGGATAGCATGTGAATCCTGAAGCATACCTTATAAGCCCATAAGAGCAGTAAAAAATTGTGGCATGCTTCAATGTCCGTTGTCATCATGGTACTGGAAATGTACTCCATCATAATCAGAAAATCTTTCAACACTGTGAAAGATCCTTGCCTACATACCTAATAATTAGGACATAATGAAGAACATGAATGCACATAACATCTTTCCTGAACAACAGTGATTTCTATATAGGTAATAAGAATCTTTATATACAGTAGATAAGGGATAATAATAAGGTAATGAATTTATGTTCAAGTCTATGCAAAAAATTAACAAATTTGCATTTTGCTGCAATTATTTGCTAAGGTTTCAAAAATGTGTCTCATTATTTAGATTCCCCCCTCCAAAAAAGGAGTTACTCATTGAACAATAAATCCATATTAGAAGCAACACCTATCTGCTAACAATATCTACATTGTCAAATGGTTTTCTATATAGCTTCCCAAGAAAATTGCAGTGAGTCGTTTTCTGACACATGTAGTAGTTAAGAATATATTGAGTGTCAACATGATTTCAGAATCATTTTTAATCATCTGTATCATGGTTGCATTTTATAAAATGATCTGTGATATACCAGTGTGTGCAAATTAAATGAATAAAAATAACGAGTAAAAAGAAAATGGGTGCCTCCAAGCATTTGTCTCCAATTCTCACTAAAGGTTATTGAAGTTAGAATCCCATAGTACTTGGAAAGCCCCTGTTTCCCTCTTGGGAAATAAATAAGTAAATACAAGTTTCCTAAAGGTTTTTTTTTTATGAGGCAATTGGACTTTCTTGTTTTTTTCTCTGAAGACAGATCACTCCTCATCCAAGAAACTTCTTCAGCTCTGATAGTATAGTGGGAGTGGAAGGATTTATATCCCTTGCAGACATTTAGAGCAAGGGTCTTCAATCTTGGCAAGTTTAAGACTTGTGGACTTCAACTCCCAGAATTCCTGAACTAACATGACTGGAGGAGGAATTTTGGGAGTTGATCCACAAGTCATGAAGCTGTCAAGTTTGAAGACCCCTGTTTTAGTAGGTCATTGAACCACTATCCTATCAGAAGAAGCTTTTTGGATGAGAAGTAAAACATCTTCAAAGGAAAAAAAAAAGAAAGAAAGTCCTGTTGCCTCCTGAAAAAGTACCTTTGGTACAACCATGACCTGGATGGCTGAGAATCTCTACAGACTTTTAGCTATACAATTTGGGATGAACACCCTTTGAATGGTATGGGAGTAATGAGTGCATTTCCAGAGAAAGAAAGACAAATTGCAGATTAAAGGAACTAGGAGCACTACTGATTTGACTTTGAAAACACAGATAAACCATCAAGTGCTTCAAGAACTCTCTAAAAAGATGCAGATGACCACCTGTCTGCAAGGAATATAAATCTTTCCATTCCCCACTATTCTGTCAGAGCTGAAGAAGCTTCTTGGATAAAAAGTGAAACATCTTCAAAGAAAAAAAATAAAACAAGAAAGTCCAGTTGCCTCCTGAAAAAGCACCTTTGGGACAACCATGACCTGGATGGCTGAGAATCTCTGCAGACTTTAAATACAAGTTTCCACCATTTTTTATCTATGCATTCATTCCTAAACACCTATTTAAAGCCCCTGTCACACTGCACCAATGGATGGAAAGAGGATGTAAAATGGAGAAAAACACTTACCATCCGTTTGGTTTAACGCGATGCTTCCGTTCTGTACTCCACTCTCGCACTCTCTGTTCTTGCTTCCTCTCTATCCGTCAGCATCCGTCTATTGACGTTTCATCAGAGGTTTTGAGCCTGCTCAAAATTTTTTCCGCGGGAAAATGTATTCCAATGCGTCCGATTCTGCATCTGCAAGGCATCCGTGAGGATCCGTTCTTCTGCAACCATTAATTGCATCCGCTATATCCGCCTAGACATCTGTTCCCGCATCTACGCAACTCGATCCGCTCAGCAGTAAATCGGACGCAGGAGGAAGCGAACGGACGCGGAACAGATGCAGAACGGATGTAGAAGGGTGGAGAAAGGATGAAAGTGGATGCAGCTTGCAAAGAAAGCATTTAAAAATGGAAAAAAAAGTTCGCAGAGGGGCCTTATCTCGGATATTAAAGGATGCGTCTAGAGGATCCTAGAGGATGCAAAAGGGGACACATCTAGTGGAAAACCTATTTACTGCCTATAAAAAGGGGAGCAAATTCATCTGGGATCTCACTTTCAGAGCAGCCAGACCAGCTGTGCCAGACGCTCTGCAGCCTTCATCTGACTCTTCCTTTTCCCAACAGCATCCAGTCATGTCCACCATGGATTCATAACAAAGTCCTTTTGCGCTCACCATCCTTCTGCAAGAGTGCAAAAGCCATCTAGCAGGCTCTGTGAAACTACTACGAAAGAAAAAGAGGCGGCCTAAGAAGTGTCTGGGTCTGAAGATGGATCAGGAGAAAGAGCAGATACAGACTGTACAACAGCTGAATGGTGGAGCTTCAGGAACTGAAAAACCACTCTGCATTCCAAAATTTCATGAGGATGCCCTCAGCCATATTTTGATGAAGTTGTGGAGGCGGCTGACAACCCAGGTTGACCAAAGGGCAAACAACAAACTTCCGGCCCAGCATGCCTGGAACCTGGGACTCAAAGGTGCCACTCACTCTGCCGCCACCTGGCCTCAGGGGACCACCTACAAAAGCATGCAGTATGGCTGGAGGGTGCCACACAAACACCATTCAAGCATTGGTGGTCAGAGAAGGTGGTGCAGGCCATCATCAAAGAAATTACATGGAGGAGCTCCTCCAGTGCCCACCACTGAAGAAGATGGAAGAAAGTTGCAGAGCAGTGGTATCAGGAGGTGGAACTTCCACACGTGCCACCTCGCTTGGAGCCATAGATGGCCAAGCAGGTGGCCTGCAAAGCGCCAAGCCAAGTCAGGGTCCACTATTATTTCAACTAACAAGGGCTTCTTCAGCATTGTGTCATCTTTGCCATGGTGTGATGCTGACTACAGTTCATATACATCGATGCTTCAGCAATGGCTCATGTTCAGATGCCCAGTATAAAATGCCAGTGACCCTCAAGGAGGGGCTGGAAACGCACCTCATCCGGGTGGGCGTTTCCTAGTCCAAGACCCACTTGCCTACGAACTGTAACGATGGCCTTCATGAAGGGGGGAGAGGCACGACCCACGATGGTGGCCGCTATGATGCCTTCTCATCGTGGGGGATGACCCTTCCCCTCAGCAACCTACCTCATTGAAGCCCTAACACTTCCAGACTCCTCACCGTGAAGAGAAGGATCTTCAACTACAGGCTATCCAGGGCAAGGTGAGGTGGTGGAGAACGCCTTGGGTATCCTGGCCAACCAGGTTCCAGGTACTTTCACCCACCATGCTCAGCATCGCCCAAGACATGAGGAGAAATCGTGGAAAGCTTGATGCATCCTGCACAATCTCATGCGCACCCGCTACCCAGTCTTGCAGAACAGGCTCGTGGACCTCCAACAAGGCAATGGGGACATGGAGCCTGGGAGTGGAGGCAAGGGCGCGAAACCTGATAGACACTCAGAATGTGCCAAGGCCCCAACAGTAGTGGCTCACGTGAAGGGAAGAAGCAGCGCAACCTCCTGAAACACTGGTGCCAACTCCCCAGCTGCAGCAGGTGGAGTGGCAAGACAGGATAATAGATGCTTAATGGATGCTTCCTTCAGCTGTCTCATCACACGGATTGAGAATTGGGCCATGTATGTTGGGTGGGCCTACAATGAACAGGGCGTTTAAGAAAGAGTTGTGTTTATGTTGACATGTGTGGATGATTTATTACATTCTTATGATTAAATAAGGGCCATAGGTGTTGCCCACTGGGAGGGTGGACTATACAGTCCCACTATGCTTGCACTGGAGGCTTATCTATCCACAGCTATTACCCATCCCAAAGGTATCCCTGCACCACCACTTGTATTCTTAACCCATCCCACAAGCATGCAAAGGCTTAAACCATTTCTAAAAGTTTCCAACCAAGACTTTATTAAAAAAAAAGAAATGAAGCAAGTGTGGTGAAATCAAAGATAGACTTTTTAATTAACAACAAGCTGTAAAAGAAAAATGACCCAAGTCAAGTTCCAATAAAACGTTCACGGTAAGCCAGCCAGCAGTCTCTGGCACTCCTCTTGGTCCATTCGGGGCGTGTGCCGCCAGTCTCAGGGGTGAAGGGTCCAGGTGCTGTTGGAAGGTGGACTGGTGGGCTGGAGTGCTTGTCTGAAACGCCATTGGGGTGCCCTGGCCGCGAGAGGACAACAGGTGACGGTGTGGTTGAGAAAGCTCTCGGACAGCTGGCTCAGACCCGTGAATGTTGAGAGGCTCCTTCCTCCATGTCATGGGGTGTCCAAGCCCAGTATGATGACAGATGTACTGAGGCTGGGCTGGCCTGTGGAGTGGGGAAGGATCAGTGTAGTGGGGCTCTGTCTGCTGCACGCTGGTGAGGACTGGCATTGGTGGGCACGTTGGCGTGGGTGGCATCAGTGTCATGGGTGGCATCGTTGGCGTGGGTTGGCATCACGTGTCATGGGTGGCTCGTGGGCTCAGTGGAACCGGTGGCACGGTGTCAATCCATAACTCTGTGGCCTAGACTGGGAGGGCTGCTGCTCTGGTTGCCTGGACCTTCTGGTAGCCATAGCCCTGGTAGGTGGGGGCCTGTGGAAAGCCTTGGAAATGGGAAGGAGAATCCACCTGAGGTGGAGGAGCAGAACCTGGACTGGGGTGGGAGCAGGTGCCTTGGGTTTGGAGGGTTGTGAAGGCAGCTCAGTGATCCAGTCCTTCACCACCCTGTACTGGGGTTCCACCATGTCCGTGAAAGGTCTGGTTCACATAGGTGCAGGACAGGGCTTGCGGTTGGAGATGAGGAAGTCGGTGCTGACCCAGCTGAGAGAGGAGATGCTATACTGCCTTCAGAGATGGTGTCCCTGATCTCCAGCAGGACAGTGTTGCGCTCTGCCCGCTCCAGTCTGCCTCTGTGCCTTTCGTGGAGGTGGAGCGCCTGGGGGTGGAAATGCGGGTTGGGCTGTGGTGGATGTGCCGTCTCCTTTCTCCACCGACCAGGGAGTCCGTCCACGTGCTCCACCAACGGTTTAAAACACCTGTCCGAGGGTTCTTCTGCCGTAAGCTTGCTACACGAAACCTGCCTGGAAAACATGAGCTGAAACTCTCGCCAGAGAGGCTTGCTCTCAGCAGGCTGCCGGAGAGAGAGGGTAGTGAGAGGGGCTGCTGGTGCTCGCTCGGTGGCGGATCTCACCCTCCAGGCGAAGCTGCACCTGGCCATGAATGTAGGTCTCTCTGTACCATCAGCTTTAACTGGTGGCCTGGCGCAGATTTCTTCAAGGTGCAGCTTCCCGTACCAGGTGTGCATGTGCCTTTCCACCAGCTGAGCGGGACTGCCAAAAGTGTAGCCTAGACTCTCAGGCCTTCTCTCTCCAAGGCAGCATGCTTCCGCTTGTGTCCCTGTAGAGACGGTGTCCACTTCTGCCCAGATAGTCATTTCTCTTCAGCCACTCCAGCATCCATCATCCTCGTGTTCCCTCCTCAATGGAGTATTGCCTGCCTCTCCCATCCCCGCATATGCCCTCTTCCTCCCTTTGGCAGGACCAAAGATGGGCCGCCTCATTCAGAGAGGCTGCCAGGTAGTAGGGACTACTCCTACCACCCCCGGCAGCAGCAGCAGCACCAGTAGGATCATCACATCATCACCAGCAGGAATCATCATCAATGCATCAGCAGCAGCAGCAGCAGCAGCAGGACGGCAGCAGGACCAGGATGCAGCCAAGGCAGCAGAGTAAGCCACAAGCAGCGCCAGCAAGAACCAGGAGCACGAGCAGGACCGAGTACAAGCAGGACGAGCCAGGACGAGCAAGACCAGGAAGCACGAGCAGGAACGAGGCAGGTCGCATGGAGATACGAGCAGAATGAGCAGGACTAAGCAGGATGTAGGAGCAGCTTACCACGGGTAAACGCACCAGCAGAAGCACCACCGCCAGGAAGCAGCTTCAGAGAGTAAGCAACGAGCAGAAGCACCACCGCCAGGAGCAGCCTCATGCACCTCCTCCAAGAAGCAGACAGCGATAGAAGCCCCAGCAGAGAACCCCAGCAGAAGCAGAGTCAGGGACAGGGGGTGGGAGGGTGCCCTGTCCCTCTTGCCAGGGATGGCGGTAGGTTGCTGAGGCTTTCTCTTCTCCCCACGGTTGTGGGGTTGCTGGCTGGCAGGGAGGCTGGCAGGGAGGCTGCCAGGCCACCAAGGCTGGCAGGAAGGCTGGCAGGCAGCCAGGCACCAAGACTGGCAGGCAGGCTGGCAGGAAGGCAGGCACCAATGGCTGGCAGGCAGGCAGGCACCCAAGGCTGGCAAGAAGGCTGCAGGCAGGCAGGCACCAAGGCTGGCAGGCAGGCTGGCAGGAAGGCTGGAAGGCAGGCTGGCAGCAAGGCTGGTAGGCAGGCAGACAGCAAGGCTGCAAGGGAGGCCTGGCCAGGAGGCTGGGAGACAGGCTGGGAGGCAGGCTGGGAGGCAGGCTGGCAGGAAATCTGGCAGCAAGGCTTGGCAGCAAGGCTTGCAGGTAGGCATGCAGGCAGGGCAGACAAGGCAGTCAATGCGTCCAGCAGCAGGTCTTTCCTCCAATGGTGACCTGCTTCCGAGCTGCTTCCCTTTATATCCCGGCGGGCTACGCAATGCATCCCCCCCGCATGCACAATTAACGCTCGGCATCCGTTAGGCTTCACATGTGCATCCACTAAGCTTCCGCTCTGCATCCACTTCCTCCGCTGTGCATCCGCTTCATCCATTCCGCGTCTGCTCTGCATCCACTTCATCCGTTCCGCGTCCGCTTTTGCTGAGGTCCCCCGGAAGCCTGGGCGGATGTGCCATCCGCTCTCATCGCACTTTCCATCCGCTAGGCTTCTGTTCGCGATCCACTTTCATCCGCCGCTGCGTCCTCCCCTTCGTTTCCTTTCCGTGTTCATCCGCCTCCGGTTATGCAAATTTTTGCCCCTTTTGAGAGTGGATAACAACGGATGGAACATTTTTCTCGTCTGTTGTGTCCTTTATACTAACGTTTTGCATCCATTGGGCAGTGTGACAGGTCCTTAAATCTACCCAGTTCAAATCACAACATTTTGTTTCAGGTTATATTAACATCACATTGATTAACTGATTTTGTACCATTAATTTTTTTGGCAATTTGTCTGCACAGTTCCAAGATCTTTGTTGCTATTGTATCATATTCTAATTTGCAGTTTTTCTTGATTGCTAGTGTCTTCTCTGTTGACAGCTGATCTTAAAAGGCTGGAGCTATCTACCATTTCAACATTTTCTTTGTTGGTGTAAAGGTTGATTAATGTGCCTGTTCTCATTAGTTTGATCTTCTTTATGTTAAATTGTATTTTTTTTTACTGTGCTACTTGATGTTCATTATTAGAGCTTGCAGATCTCTTGCACTTTCTAATAGAATAGTGACATTAGCATAGTGCAGGTTATTGATGTTTCTTCCCCCAATTTAAAAACTACACCAGTGTCCTTGCAGTTCAGCCTGTCTCAGTATATATTCAGGTATTGGTGGAATAAATAAGGAAAGAATAATGAACATTGAATACCAGTGTACAACTCTGAAAACATATTTGCTCTTGTATACTTTTATTTTATTTGAGGCTCATACTATTAATATCAGATGCAGTTTTTGTCTGTAATTTATTTGAAATCTGCTTAACATACGATCTTACTTTCAAGCACTGTGACAGCTCAATAAATGCCATGTTTTTCCCCCAAAGTGACATAATAGGCAACCAGGTCAAAGCATAGTGATATTGTAGGTATTATTGCATCATTATGCAAGTAACAGGAGTTCAATAATTTGCAGCCACCTGCATCAAATTTTATCATCTCATCATTTGTTGATGACATCATGACATCGTCCTTCCCCCTTTGCACTGGTGGAACTATCTTAATGATTTGTGACATGAATCACAATTTTACATATAAATTGTAACTATGATATAGGGTTGACTTCTCATCAAATCAGCCCGCCCTCCCCAAATTTTGCTAGATAGTAATGACTTGAACAGTTGTTCATCTCAAATCAAGCATTCCACATTCAAATTTTATACCTTTTAATAAAGGGTTGCCATCTTAATTTGGCCCATCTCCTCTTTGGAAAATGATTATTCAGTTAGTTAATCAAAAGTTAATCCAGGTTTTGAATGTAGGAATCTAAAACAATTGTAACAATGGAATGCTTTTCCTATAAGCAGATTTGAATGTCTAGCCACTTTATTTTGGTTTGGCTAAAACAACTTGAATTTTGTTCCTAAGGATACTTTTAAAGAGGCTTTTGTGAACATGGTGACATTAATTTCTTTAAGCATGAATGATGTAGGCACAATAAATAGGAAAAAATATCCACTCAGTGAATGCAGAGAAAGGATATTTTTAATTTATATATAATAACAGAGATTTTCTGCTTCTGTGTTCTGAAAAGAAAAATAAAATTATTCTGCATCATTTCCACAAGGACTTGACCCTGTTTCCTTCCATCTGTATTATCTCTTATCCTTGCATTTGGATACTGAGGGGATATCTGGTATGAATTATTTTCTTATGGAATGAGAAAGAAAGAATCCTTTTAGAAATTATTTTACATATTGCATTGCTAAATATACACAAGTATCCTTTTAGAAATTATTTTACATGTTGCATTGCTCAATATACACAAGTAGATGGGTATATATAAACACAGTCAATATGGCAATCATATGAAAATTCATATAGGTTAAGATTCTTCATAACTAAGTGGTAGAAAATAATCCAATCCCATGGCTGCTGCTGCTGCTGCTGCTTCTTGTTCTTGTTCTTGTTCTTGTTCTTGTTCTTGTTCTTCTT
>BHFT01030824.1:0-47121 GCA_004320025.1 Laticauda laticaudata
AACTTTAAAAGCACTACAATGACGTGGGATAATACTCGAAGGAAGCTGAACAGCACACATGTAAGTACCCACGAAAAGTTTTTGCGGGTACTTACATGTGTTCTGTTCAGCTTCCTTCGGGTATTATTCCACATGATTTCAGCAGAATCTTATCTGCCATCATCGTGGCCCTGGCGGGATGAGCAGAGGATCCGGCGGGGAGGGCCGCGCCAGAGCCGTGTGGGCTGGCAGAGCTGGGAAAGTTAGCCACAGGTGTGTGCATGCCTCCTCTTGCCCCTCGTTCCAAAATCTCACCCGGTCGAGCAGCGCTTCGCTTGCTGTGCAAAGCCGCGGCTTCCTCACCTCTCAGCAAGAAGAAGGAACTGGCTGCAGCCTCCTTCTCCACAGCCTCAGTGCAGACCTTGCAGGGAGAGAGAGAGAGGGAGAGATCCTCTTGGGCGAGCACCTTTCCTCAGAATGTGGCGACGGGAGCGCCTGAAGCCAAGTGTCTCCTCAGGGCTCCGGTTGCAGGGAGGAGCCCTGACTTGCTGCACGTGGCTGTGCCAAATGCCGCAGCAGCAAGGGAAAAGGAAAACCAATGGTGGCAGAAGGTCTTTGACTTACAGCAGTTCCTTTAGCACCTGTTCAAAGTTGCAACAGCATTGGAAAAAATGACTTATGATTGTTTTTAAAACTTATAACCATTGCGGCATCCCCATGGTCACAGGATCAAAATTCAAATGCTTGGCGACTGGTTCATATTTATGATGGTTGCAGTGTCATGGGATCACATATTGCGACCTTCTGACAAACAAAATCAATGGGGAGGCCAGATTCAGTTATCAACCACTTTATTAATTTAACAATTGCAGTGATTCACTTAAGAACTGTGGCCAGAAAGGTTGTAAAATGGGGCAAATCTCAATATGTGTCTCACATAGCAACAGAAATGTTGGCCTCAGTTGTGGTTTTAGGTCAAGGAACACCCAAAATGACATACAGTCTTTATAAGAAGGAGAAACAGTAGAGAGCAGAATAAGCCAAGGTTTTATGAAATCTTCTAGAAGAAAGATATGAGTCCCCAAGTGATAGATACAGATTACCCCAAATTTTAGAGATGACATCAGGAGGAAATATTTCTCAGCCTGATTTCTTCATTGCCAATCTCTTCGAAAACAAAAATAGAAGACTTTAGACTTTTAAAAAAATAGAACAACGTAAAACTGACAGATTTACCCAGCCCTAGTTGAAGAACACATTTTTATAATAAATGTCGCTCATATATTGTTACTATAAAGCAATTTATGTAAAGGCAACCTCTCTCATTATTTACCACTCCTAAAGGGTTACCCAGGAAAGTAATATAAATTTTATGTAAACTCACTTTTATCGGATATGAATGATTCAGTAGCATTAAATATTACTACTTTTGTCAAAAGGCAAGTAAGAACAACAAAATATGATTTTATTAGCTGAGAAATAGATACACATGAAGTGAGCTACTACATTTGCTAGAATTGCTGGAATGATCGTCTGTGGTTTATTTCTGTTTTTATGCTTTTATTCTACTGGCCAGTGGCCCGAATAAATATTTCTTCTATTAAAAGAAATGCTACCAATGGAGAAAGTTTGTCTTCCATTTTCCTACATGTGGCTTTGAAATCTCCCTGTGTTTTTAATATTTTCAAGGGAGTGAGCAGAAGAAAAAAAGAAAGACTAAAATATATCCTATAGGACTGCAGTCCCCAAATTTTCTGGCTCTGCAGACTTCCCACTTCCAGAGGTAGCGAGGGGGAAGGAGATGGTTTTGTGGTCATGCCCACTCTTTGCGCAAATTGCCCACTGCTTGCATGGCCTGTTTCTTAGTGGGCCACAGCCCAGTATCAGGCCATGGCCCAGAGATTGGGGGGCCCTTCTTTAGGACATCTGCAAACAGAAATATGATCCCTGGACCAATTAGGACTTTGTTGTTTCTTAAACTCTCTTGGTTAGATTTATTTACTGAATCAAGAGTCTCCAACCTTGGCAACTTTAAGACTTGTGGACTTCAACTCCCAGAGTTCCTCAGCCAGCTTTGCTGGCGACCCCTGTACTGAATCAGGGGCCAATGACACTGAATAGTTGTGGGTTGAATGTTTTGCGTGCTTTCACTTTTGGTGCATCTGCTGGGGAGTTTGAGGGGGGAGAATCAGCCATCTGCACAGGATCCCTCTCAACTGGTTACAGCCTGGTACCGAGGATGGCCTCTTCTCACCAAAACACCTTTGCAGCATTTTATTAGCTACCGATGGACATGGGGTACTGGGGGTTGAAAGGAAAAGTTAGTGTCATGCTTTGCGTGTGAATTTCAGACTCCACCTAATTTAAGGACCTGCCTAAGCTACCTTCTCAAGAAAGTAGAACTCTTGGTTTGCATTTCAAAAGGAAATTTTACTGAGAGATTATATCATGGAAAACTCTTAGTTGGGAGGTTAGGGTTTTTTTTCCCCCTCCCACTGTTGTTTTGATGTAAGCAATTCCCTGTTTTTGTTTTATTTCCCCAGGCTCACATCACAATCCTAAAAGTCAGTTGAACTTAAAATGTTTTATGTACACATTAAAAAGTTCTTCTTTAAATCTTGAGGAGTTGCTATCCTTGTTTGCTTTAATCTTAAAGTTGTTTTACTTTTGCATTTCTTTAAAAAGAGAAAAATGAAAACAAACATTTACAAATATCTATACACTCAAATACATTGGCCAATGTTTCTATTGGATTCTTAATGTACTTTTCAAGCATTTGAGTGTTGTTGTTCTTGTTCTGTATGCAAATAACCGGCTTCAAATAATGCATTCCCATTGGCTGCTAAGAACGATAAGGGATTGGTTCCTTTTTGAACCAAATCCCTGCAGCCGCCAGGAAGGCGGGCAAAATTAAACAACTGTCATTGGCTACAAGCCGGCTGGGCAAAGATATAAAAAACCGGCGCGTGCTTTGAGCGGCAATGTTCCTCTTTCTACATCCTGACTTAAATAAAGACTTTGCTGTTGGAACCTGGTCTACCTCGTGTTTTTCCGAACCAAAACACTGGCGACGAGGATGGATCGTCCAAACGCGAGACCCGAGCACCGCGGTGAGAGAAAATCCAGACGACAACGACATGGCCTGGGAACAACGCACCGCCCGCACCTTTTAATCCAACGAGGAAGCTGGGGATTCCGTATGCAGACTCTTCCAGATGTACCCTGGAGGGCTAACGAGATGAAGACACTCCGAACAACGCAAAAGACCGTTTTTCTAACGCAATTTACTGTCGGACCGACGCATTTTCAAAATGGAAAAAGCCCTGGCGAGAGCCGTCCGAGACGTAGCAGTAGACCGGTCGCGAGCTCCAGAAACTACTTGAAAACACACTACGCACACAACGGTTATCAACCTCGAACTAAGACGTGCACGAATCTAACCAGGAGAGACCAGAAAGAAGGTGAGACGGTAGCCGACTTCGTTGGCTGCACTCCGACAGATAGGAGGAGAATGCGAATTCTCAAACCCTCGAACGAGGCGATGAGGGACCGAGTAATCTTGGGGCTGAAGCAATTAGCGGCACAAAAGTAAGCTGCTGAAACCAAGCAGCGAAGATAACCGCTAGTTTGAGCCATCGCGGAAGCCCACGAATGCCGAAGCCGCGAAAAAGCAGGGAAAGAAACAAAAATCCGGCACGAGAAGAAACAATCTCCCGTTACGACCCACCACGAAGACTATGGGGAGACATCCGAGTCGTACGACGGAGACGACAAGGTCCACCGCTACGGGCGCATTGCCGGGACAAGGGGGGGGAAAGAGGCGCGAAAAGAAATTTTGGCGGGAATGCGCTGGCTGCGGAGGAAGCACGCCGAGAGCGAATGCAGATTCTCGATGCCATGCTGCAGAAGTTGCAAGAAACGAGGGCACATCGAGAAAGTCTAGAGACAGAAGAAACTACAGCCCGACGAGACGCCGCCAATTCCCCCCACGACGCCGAGCCGCGGCAGCGGAGAGAAAGTGGTCACGAAACAAGGCAAGACCGCAAACAGAGAGAATACACATGCAAACTGTTACAATGGGAGCGAGCTAAGACGGAAACGCGGAAGAAAGTCAATGTAACAGTGAAAATTGAAGGAAAACCCTGCGAAATGGAGGTGGAGGCCTCGGGTATCCCTTCCTGTCTATGTCTCGTGAACACTATAAAGCAACTAGTCCCTGGCATCGACGACAGAACTAAAAAGCCGCGGCTAACACTCAGACTACCTAGTCAACCGAATCCCGGTATTGCATGGGCAAATTCAAAGTCTCATATAAGCAGGCACGCCAGATTACTCCCGCTGACCATAGTCGATCCGAGACAGGCCGAGCCTGCCTGGGCATCGAATGTTCGCAGCCGTGGGCTCGGGATGACCGGGATAGACCGAAGTTGAGCACAACAGACTGGGAGGAAGACCTAATCCGGGGAATTCCAGGACGTGTTCGACGGCTTCATTGGGCAAGTACCGGGGAAACCCCATTTCCTTCAGTCTAGACCACAAGTAGCCCTAAAGACTAAAAGCTTGGCGAGTTCCGGTTTGCTTTAAAAGCAAAAATCGAGGAACAGCAATAACAAATTATGAGCCCAGGGGGTGCTAGAGCCTGTTTAGACCATGCCAATGGGAAAACGCCGATAGCTCCACACGAATTAAGCCGCGACGGCTCATCCGAATCTGTGGTGACTACAAGGCGACCCCTGAACCACGCAGCTACATCAACACGAGCGCATACCCGGTGCCCAGTAGTCAGCACTGCTACATTCCCTGGGGGGAGGAAAATTTTTTGGCCAAACCTCGACCTGGCACAAGCATACCAATCCCAGTGACCCCGAACAGCGGAGGCACAGACTGATAGTTGACACACAAGGGGCATTCAGATGCAAGAGACTCCAATTTGGAGTCAGTGTAGCAACCAGGCGTTTTTCAAACGCCTCATGGAACGGCCTCTAAAACGGCACAAGAGTCGTACCGTACTTCGACGACGTCCTAATCTCCAGCAAAAAACGAAAAACCAACTTAAACAGACACTAAAAAAGGTACTAAGCCAAATTCAGGAGGAAGCTGGACTAAAGTAAAAAAGAAAAGTGCTGCCTGGCCAAAAAGAGCGTCGAATATTCTGGGCTATTTAATAGACGGAGAGGGCATACACCCCACCCACGAAAAGAAAACCAAAAGCCATAAATACAGCAAAACCAGAGCCAAAGAACAAAAGCGAGTTTACAGGCATTCTTGGCGTCTAATAAAACTTTACAACGTATTCCCTTCCTTTGACAATAAGGCACACAATAGCAGAACTGCTATCACGTGTTTTTTACTAGACAAAAAGCAATTGACTTGGCGCACAAAGAAAGAAAAGCCTTTCAACAGATAAAAGATTGCTAACCTCGAATACCTCTCATCCAATTCAGCGAGCACACTTACCAACTGAGGAGTGACCTGCGACGCATCACGCGTTTGAGTCGGAGCCATCCTGGAGCCACCAACTTCCCAGAAGCTGAAGAGAGGCGCCGCGTCGCATACTACTCAAAAAAAACTCTATGCAAAGCCGAGCGAAACTACAGCCACTGCGACAGAGAGGCCCTAGCAATTGTCGCTGGGGTAAAACGTTTTCATGAATACCTGTAGCGGCCAGGCTTTTCAAATGTCACGACGTACAAACACTACTTGAGAATTGCTGGCGGGAAAACAACCCACACCAAACATCCTGTCCCCCAGAATGACTAGGTTGGTCTGAGTTTTCTAGGCAGGCCTACTCATACAACCTAATACACCGGCCAGGGAAACAAATTTCCCATGTGCGGACGCCTTTAAGCAGAGCGCCATGCCAGCAACGAAGAAGACCGGCACTAACGATGACGCGCCCTACAAATAGAGACATGCCCCGATCTACCAATTCTCCATCAGAACGATGTTGCCCGAGCCACGGCAAAAGACCCAATTGACCGCCGAATACTGAACTGGCGTAGGTTAGAGCTGGCGGTAAAATCAAACAACAAGGCGAGACTATGATAATCCTTTCCGGACCAGATACGAAACCGAACCTATCTAATAGAGAAGGGATGTCTACTGTGGGTGTAGGCGGGTAGTTCATCCCAAACAAATTACAAACAAGGGTTGCTTGAACATTGTTGCCACGAGGACACCCGGGAGTTGTTAAAATGAAAGCCTCGCAAGGAGCTATGTCTGGTGGCCGGGCATTGGATAAGGACATTGAATATTGGGTCACCTCGTTGCAACAAATGCCCAGAGAGCCAGACCGAACTCCCCAAAAGGCCACCATAAAGGGACTGGGAAATACGAAGGGGCCCCTGGTGCGCGGATCCATATGCGACTTTCGCAGCCCCGACTAACGGGACAAACGTTTCTAGAATTGTCGTGGCGCTACTCAATTGGCTAGAGGTGAAAATCATTGCCATCACGACAACAGAATGGTATAAAGAACTAGACAACACTTTTTGTGACCCCACGGCCTGCCAGACGGTATTAGTGTCGCGATAACGGACCTCAACTAACAAGCCTACCATTTGAACAATACCGTAGCCTCGCCTAGGTATAGAGACATGCCGCTCACAGCGCCGGCCCTATCCGGCGGCAAACGGTAGGGCTGAAAGAATGGTCAGGTTTACCAAGGAAGGGCCTAGACAAGAATGGACAATGGGACATCCAATCAAAATAAAACAGCTTGCTCACCCGCCAACAATATAACACCAAGTTACCGACAACCAACAAAACCCCATCAGAACTACTGAATGGGAGAAAACATGCAGATTCCGCAGCTAATCGGCTACCACCCAAACTTCCATCCAGAGAAACCCCCTGACTCCTCCACACGACTCAGGAGTTTTATAAATTGGCGACCTGCGTATACGCCAAAAAATTTTACGGGACACCACTGTGGTACCGGAAAATCAACAGACCTAACAGCCAACAGTCATACCGATTAACGGTTAGACGATGGGCAGGGAGTGGAAGCGGCACATTGACCCAGCTCGCGGTCCGCGAAACTGAGAACAGGAGCCAATGAAACACAACCGAAACTACGACCAAAAGAGAGGAAATTCAAACCAAAGAGGGGGGGGAAACACGAAAAAATAAAAAGAACCGTTTAAAACACACGCGATAAACAAACAAATCAAAAGAGCAAAACGAAGACTAACTTTTTGGAGAAAATCTGCATGGAGAATCCACCGAAGGAGGCCAGCCAAGGCCGACTCAACCTGCCCGGAAGGAACGGGAGGCAGCGGTCGAAGCTGCCGCCCAAGCAACCTCAGGCGCGGCATGATGCAGCCTCACCCTTTCCCAGACGGTTTCCAGAGAGCAAGAGTCAGGAGGAAAGGCAGCAAACACCTCGAAGCGGTTCGAACAACACAGTGACAATGAACTCGCGCAGGTCCATCGAGCGCCGAAAAGCCCGGCCTACGTGCGAGACTAGCGTCACGACGTAAGACCTGAACAAGAGGGGGAGGGGGGTGTTCTGTATGCCAAATAACCGGCTTCAAAATAATGCATTCCGCATTGGCTGCTAAGAACGATAAGGGATGGTTCCTTTGAAACGCAATCTCTGCAAAGGCCGCGTGCGTAAGGCGGGCAAAAATTAAACAACTGTCAACATTGGCTAGCGAGAGCGCCTAGGCCGGGCAATACGAGATAAAAAAGACCGGCATCGGCTTGAGCCAACTGTTCGCTTCTTTCTCACAGTCCTAAACTTAAATAAAGACTTTGCTGTTGGAGCCCGGTTCTTACTTGTGTTTTTCCGAACAAAAACAGTTTCTGCACTCCATTAAAAAAGGGCGAATACAGGAATTGCTGATGCGTCTTGACACTAGATCAGATTGCTAAGTATGGCTTTCTCTTGTAGTGAAAAAATAATTTCATATAGGCTAAATTGAGAACAGAACATTTTTTTCATTCCACTAACATCTGAAGAATCTGTTTCCTTTCGTTCAAGTGTTTTCCCTTCATTGCCTATGGTTCTTTATTAAACATATGAAAATATCAAATAGAATTAGTAGAGCAGAGACATAATGAGCCTCTTATCAGCTTTTTTTATAGCCACAACAATGCATTAATAAAGAGACAAATCAAGGTTTTTAATTAGAAAACCATATGCTCTGTTGGAAGCATAGTTTATCATCTTTTAGAAAAGGTTTATAAGCATGTGCCCTTTGAAGAGCTAATTCCTGACTTCTTAGTTGGTGAGTGTTATGCATAAAACACTCAGTATATCTTGGCCAATCCTATCTACAGAAGAGAAGACGCAGCTGCAGCTCCTTTCCTTTTTCCAAAGGCCATCCCCATCAAAAGCCTTACTAAGTCCCCACGCAGAGTACTGCATTCCAGTTTTGGTCACTACACTAAAAACAATGTTTGAGGTTCTAGAAAAAAGTGCAGAGAAGAGCAACCAGGAGGATTTAGGGGACTGGAGACTAAAAGATAAGAAGAATCAGTTGCAGGAACTGGCGTGGCTAATCTTAGTGATGCAGAAGACCAGGGGAAATATATAGCAGTGTTCCAATATTCTGAGGGCTACCACAGAAGAGGAGGGGGGTAGCTATTTTCTGAAGCACTCCGTATTATGCACAGACAAGGAAGTAAAACTGAACAAGGAGAGATTAACCAGAAATACGGAAGGAATTTCTGACAGATGAGAAAACCACATCACCAATGTGAACAGAAGTTGCCTCGGATATCGGAAGTGTGGGAGCTTTTATCAACTTGAGCTTTAAGGAAGAGATTATTGGAACTGCCATAGTTTCTAGAAATAGGTGTAGGGTCCTCCCTGCTTGTGGTCAGGGGTTGCGACTGATGTACCTACAAAGTCCCTTCCAGCTCTGTTAATTGCTAATTATTATATAATCTATGCAATCCAGCAACTAGGTACCAGATCATAGGAGGCAGCTAAACTATCATCACCATCTTCCTCCTGACATCAATAACTCCACTAGATCAGTTGAAGGATGGACTGGGTGGCTTTTGGTTAAGTCCTAATTTTAGCTTTCTCATATAATGAACTGAAGATAGGCTTCAATAGATGCGAATTAAGATAGTTATGCACAGTGTTCCCCAGACCTTCGCAAGTGCAGATGGCATTCTTCATTTCCAGCATTCTCCAGTAGTATGAATTTCTGAGAATTGAATCCGTAGCAACTTAAATTTGCCAAGTGTTGAGAGTGCACCAAAAGTAGATCCAATATGGTATCGCAAATTAGTTTATATGCACATTGCCATATATATTATATAATATATAAGCTTATCAAAAACTATGGACTGGCAAAAAGAACTAGTTATTTTACTTTGGTATTGTAACACACAGTCTTGTATCAGTTTGGAAATTTGTTTCTGTTGGAATTCTGGGAGTTGTATAAATATACTCACAGAACATCGGTTGGGAAAGCAGCAATTACTAAGCCGAGGCAGTTCTCCAGAGCTGAAATGACGACTTTTCCCAAATTTATTTTAGAGAATGAAGGAATTCAATCTTGAACTCTGAACATATAAAAAATAGTTCGTTCCTTAGAGTCCTTCCAAACCTATGATATCAGACACTACGATTTTTCAAACCTATCTCGGCTCCTTTGCGCATATCTGTGGCAAACGGATGTAGATGTAAAAGCATCAACAAAATCTTTGGCAGATGGGTCTGGTGAACAAACGCATGTGCCTTTAGTCCAAATAGTGTTGCATTTGCATCTGTCACTTTGACAAGATGAAGGGTATGCCATGGCCAACATGTACAAGATTGTTCAAAGCAAGACCTGCAATCTGCCTACCCCTTTGAAAACAATATTGTGTCCTTTGGGGAGTACTGTTGTGAGTAGAGCTTTGAGAATTGCACCTGTGTGCTCCATATGCATTTCTTATTCTAATCAAACCTTGTAAACCATCAACTCCTTGAAATAATAATCAGCAATCAAGATAGGCTTGGAAAGCTCAGGGAAGACCAATTTAAGATGCTTTTCTTTTTCCCAATGCTAATCTCTCCTACATTAGTTAGTCTCCTATGAATATTACACTGGCAGATAGCTCTGCTCTTGGTGTAATGCTTGGGTGTTTCCCTCCACTGTTTCTTCAGTAGTGCAGAATGCAAATTGCAAATGATGCAATCTTTGTGCAAGTTAATAATCTAAACCTCCAATCTCTCTTCATCACTATTTTCTGTAATCTCATTTTGAGAAGCAGGGTGGATTTTTTTTTTCCTTTTCCATCCTTGTGTAAACTTTGTTTTCTTTCCTTGCTGAAATTTTCAACATTTTGGTATGATAAGCGGCCAACTGCAACCTCTATCTCAGCAAAAGCACCTTAATGTTCATTAGGAAGATAAAGATTATTTCTTGATCAAGGTTAAAGTAATGGGTCACTATTTTTGGGTAAAGTCTAAATTGCTTTTTGATTGGGATTGTTTGATGGTGTTATTTTTGCGGTAATGTTTTAATTGCTTTTTGAATGGGACTGGACTTTGATTATTTTGAAGAGAGGAAATAAGGAGATTTGTTTACATGGAAAGGAAGGATTTAAATTGGGTGTAAAAATTATTTGTAATAGTTATGTTGTTATTTCTGAATAAACTTTTGCTAATTAATATGTGGATCAGGTTTTAAAGATAGTGGGTCAGGCGGAGCTCCATTCAAATCCAGGTAAAGAAATACTTCGACTCTTAGTTTAGAGAAAAGATATCTTTTACTGAAAAGTGCACGTGGCTAGAAACCAAAGAATTCTGATCTGAGAAATTCAGGCGCGGCAATTCAACATATAGAAAGTACTGGAAATGTTCGCCCACCCCAATAGTTCAAATGGACACTTCCAATTAGAAGTTGTGGATATGATCATGTGGGCATCTCATATGATCATGTGGGAACGGCCCTCTGTCCGTTTGACGCTTTGGCATAGTTTGATAACGGGTTGCAGTTGGCAAGAAGAAGAAAGCTAAGCGAGAATAGAAACGCTAACTCTTACAGCTTATGCTCCCCCCTCTCCATTTTATCAACAGATGAATGATACACTCCAGCTCATTCCAACTTATGTCCTCACCTCCTTCCCCCCACCATTACTTATTGGCAGTCGAAAAGATGCAAAAGCAATAGCAGAAAGATCTTGGAAGGCTGACATTCGGCCCTCCTAGAAAAAGGAAAATGCATCGTCTAGAAGAGAGAGAAGGAGAAAAATATAAAGTACTATTAATCACTACACAATTACAAAACAACACACTCTAAGGCTTATCAGGATCTTGGAACGAAATGCTTTGAACCAACTTAGGGGCTTAAATGTCGGGTTTTCGTTAACCCATTTGGGCTTGTGAAGAAGGGAAAATGTTTCCCAGGCTACAAGTAAATACTTGGAGTCGAGCCTCTATCTGCGAGAGTCCAGACATTTTTTGAAACTTCAAAATGTTTGTTACGCCTTCATCAGTATTGGTATGGGAGGGTCAGCCTGGATGGGTCTTAAGTCAGAAGTATGTTTCAGGTTTTAGCTAAACTCATGGAAAACGCGGATGAATTCGTCGAAGAGTTTTTGGGTAAGGTTAGCTGGAGCTGTTACAGGATTTATAATCCGTTCAATTGTGAATGGACGGCAACGTACTTAGAACCAAGTTCTTTGACTTTTAGAGTGGTCTGCATGGTATCTGGTGACCAGGAAAAAACCTTGTCACGCCACTTATATTTCTTTCTGGGGGATCTTTTTTGTCTGCAAATTTCTTATGAGCTTGATGGGCCTCATCTAATGATTTCGTGTTACTGGCCAAGTTTAGTTGGAGTTGAGTTATCATTCATACCACGAATGGATGTTAGGTTTTTTCACATAGGAGTTTCAGGTATGGGAACGAAATCATTGTCGCTGAAGCCACTTTAAAAAATGGAGTAAATCCAGTATTGCTGTGGTTACGGAGTTTGTTATAATGCCATACTTCGGCAATGCTAATAATTCGGACGTTATCTTGTTGATAATTTATGTAACCTCTGAGATATTGTTCTAGACACTGCACTTAGTCCTCTCACAGGCCCCATTGGTTTGGCGGGTGGTTGGGGCGGAGCTTAACCTGGGCGGCGCCTTATTAACTTCAGGAACTTCTTTCCAAAATTTTTGAGTAAATTGGAACCTCTGTCAGGACATTATGCGTTCTCAGACGCCATGTAAACGCTATAGAATATGTGATGATAAACAGTTTTAGTCTAGTCGCTTTAAGCAGAGGGAATCTTGGAACCAGGTATGCATGTATTTGTTTGGAAACAAATCAGTCACTACCGCAGATGACTGGTGTTTCCACACTTTTTCCGGGCAATTTAAAAAAAGTCCATAGAAGATTTCTTCCAAGGGAGCCACTTGGTCTAGCTAAATTTTGTAACAATCCCTACTGGCTTACCAGGAGGTCTCTTTGCCGAAGCAAACAAACTGACGCAGAACACGCTAGCTACAATAATGTTCTCTCTGTCTATTCTATATAAAAAGTAGGTATACCACGCAGCGGAATATTGAGCATGTATATGCAGCCATGCTTGGTTGAAGGTGGTGGTCAGGGACAGCTCCGAAGTGGAGCCAGTCTGTAGTGCTTTAGAAATCATGTAGGCTGGCTTTGAGTAAGTATTTGTCCTTTCCTCAGTACCTTTGTGGCACATACAACTTGGCGCCCACCCAAGTCAAACTGGCATCTCTAATCGTTATATTACTTGAATGAGCGCAGAACCATTCGTCAGTTTTTAAAGCTTCTTTAATTGTTCATTAGGTCATTCGATAAAACCACTTCTTTGTTCTTCTTTTGAGGCTCTGGTGATCACTGGGCGGGCTTAGATGTTTGGGCTGAGACCAAATTGGCCTTATACTCGCTGGCGCGGTGCTATTATGTTGAGGTAGTTCCTAGAGAGAAGCATCCCGCAATGAAAATTCTTCCGCGCCTGGAATGTACTTCAATGAGAAATCTGAATCGGCTTTGAAGTACTGGTCCCAGTGAACTTGTTAGAGGAACAGCTTTCCGGGGCGTTTTTTAAAGCTCCAGATTCTTGATGACCAGTCCATACGCTCAAACGGGTGTTTTGCTCCTTCGCAGGAAATGTCCTCCAGGTCAGCAGGCCCAATGAACTGGCAAAAGCTTCTTTCTCCCAGACGGCCCAATCTTGCCTCTTCTGTTTTCAGACACTTACGGGAGGTGTACGCACAAGGCTGTAAAGTCCTTTCTCATTGATTTGAAGTAATACCCGCTCCATAGCCAACATCATCTTGCATCGGTTTGAATCACAAAAGGAGTGTCCATATCCGGGTGTTTTCAGCACTGTTTCTGAGCAAACAGTCGTTTTAGCTTTTCAAAAGCCGGCTTGGCCTCCATGGACCACTCAAGCGCTTTCCTGCCTTTGGCCTTCATCCTCCCCTTTTGTTTCAAGAGATTTGTGATGGGCATTGGTATATTAGCAAACGTCGGGATGAATTGCGGGTAAAAATTTGCCAATCCAAAAAAAGGCTTTGGAAATTTTTTTTCATGTGCGTGTGGAGCCCACTCCAGAACGGCTATGCACTATCTCTGGATCCTCTCTATGCCTTCAGATGAAATGCGATATCCAATAGTCAATTTTGTCCTTGGATGGAATTCCCACATTTTGACAAATTTAGCATACCAACTTAGCGGGCACACAGTTTTTGAAAAACCGGGGACCGCACTAAATTCACAATGTTCATAGCTAAGGTCCTCTGTGTAGATAAGGATATCATCAAGATAAACAGAACCCCCTGTTATAAATGTTCATGGTAACACGATTGAATCATTTGCATGAATACAGCTGGGCCCATTGTAAACCAAAAGGAAGAACGTTGAATTGGAAACAACCCAATCGGCCAGTTAAAAGCGGTCTTCGCACTCATCCGCCCTCCTTAATTCGGATCGCGGTAGTATGCTTCTCTCAAATCAACTTCGTGAAGATCTTCCCTTCGGCTAAATGGGCCAACATGTCGCTTCATCAAAGGAAGGGGGTACACCGTTTTCCACAGAAATAGCGTTCAAATTTCTGTAATCGCACTACCAAGCCGCTTTTGGAACCATCTTGCTTTCACCGGAACAACACTGGGGCCGCTACCCGGGGCCTAGCAGGTTGAATGAAACACGGGTTCCAAACCTTTTTATCAATAAAAAATCTAGCTCTTACAATTCCCGTGGGGTCATTGGGTACAACTTTGGGTTTCGGGAGCTTTCACCCCAGGCAAAATCTCAATAGCACAGTCCGTTGGCCGGTGAGGCGGAAGCTCATCCCGAGGCCTTCTCACTGAACACTTCTTTTAAATGCCAATACTCTTTTGGAATTTTTCTCCTCATCTTTCACGGGCTCAGTATCTGTGAAAGCTATTTCAATTAGGTCTGCCGGTTTCGGCTGGGATCTGGCCCTTCCCCTGGCTGCTGCTTTGTGCGTATGCGCAACAACCTTTCCTCCAGTTAACGCTGGGGGTTCCATTTCCGGAGCCAGGGCAATCCAGTATTAATGGTTGCTCCATCCCAGGGACGCACAAATAAACCGCAAGGGTCCTCATCATGCTCTCTCATGATCATTTCTATCGGGTTCCCGTACAAACGAGCGGGCAACCTCCAGCCACTGATCCATTTAGTTGGCGAAGGAAATGGGCAATCTTCAAAAGGTTTTACTTTTAAGTCCCATTTTTTCAATACTTTCCGTGTTGGAATTTACACCTTGTGCACCCAGAATCTAACAGGGCTAGCATTCTCCCTTCAAACGCCCTGGAATTGGGTACCCTGCAACTTCAACCGGAATGCGTCATAGGGCCCATGCTTGATTACAAGACCGTCCGTCTTCGCGAGCTCAGCAATCCTCCTCCTCAGGGGTCACTGGGGCTTCTGATTCCTTCTCCTGCGGGAGGGGCGACCTCTGCTTCGTCTCCTTTCGATTTTAGTGCTGTTTCGCGAGGTTTGGCTGGGGACTTTCAGGTTTCTTTCCTTCCTTTTGGCACCCCCTTGGCTCCACTTGACTCTGGCAGTTCACACCGCCGGTGACCTTCTTTCCGATCGGGGAAAAACAGGGCCGAGGTTGGGTCTTGCTGCACTCCCCCCTTCTGAGGTTCTTAGGAGGCCTCTTGAAGGCGTGGGGGGGAAAACTTGCCTCCACACATAAACCTCCCCGGCCGTTTACTTCGGGATTAAATCAATTTCCACTTCTTCTGCAAAAAGTACCACATCTGCAAATTATTGGGGTCTCTTCTAGGCAGTGCATCTCTGGTACACATCTTCATTACACATCTTTAACAGTTCTATCAGAGGCTTCTGGGGCCAGCCTCGGAAATGGCCTGCTAACTGCTAAATTCTTGGGTGTAATCAGCCACAGACGCTCTCGCCCTGTTTTTATGGTTTTTTCATACTAATTCGGGCCTGCGCTCCGCCAGTGGGTTCTCACCTGGCCCGCAGTGCAGCCATACAATTAGGTTATAATCTCAGCAACTGAGGAGCAATTATCATTATGTCAAAGTACTATCCACCTTACCCCTGTTCCTCCAGAGCCCTGGTACACACGCTTACTTTGGCTGCTTCTGAGGGACATCCTCCCCATACTCTCATATGGCTCCAAACTTGAGCTAGGAAAATCCAAAGGCTTTGGGATCCCCTCTGTATTTTTACTTCTAACGGAGGCCCCGGGGCTGTGCTGCTCGGGTTGATTATGGAGAAGGGAGCTGCTCTGCTTCTCCTGCTGGGGCTTCTTCCCCTCCCCTTCATACCTTTGGTGGAGCTTGAGGTTGTTCAAAAGGTTCATTCAGGAGTCCTCCTTGGCTGATCCAGCAAGAGTTCCCTCTTTCCTTCTCTGCCAAGGCTTCCTCTTTTCCACGCCGGTGGGTAGTGTGACTCCAGGGGGGGGGGGGTCCTCCTCCGGATCTTCCAACCACGCCCTACGTTGACCATCTGGGCTTCACACCTGGACGTCTTCCAGACTGAAGCTCTGCTAGCGGATTGGCTTCTGCATCAGCAAGAATCTTGCCCCACAATGGCTCCCGATCCTCCTGGTCACTATTTGAAGATGACATGATGTCCAGGCCCCCTCAGAAGAAAATTGGTATTCTCTCCAGGTGGGCAGGTGGATGAGATTCAGAATAATGTCCGGCGGAGCTCCATTCAAGAATCCAGGAAAGAAATACTTTGACTCTTTAGTGTTAGAGAAAACATATCTTTTACTGAAAAGTGAAAGTGGTAGCAACCAAAGAATTCTGAATCTGAGAAATTAGGCACGCAATTCACATATACAAAGTGATGGAAATCTTCCACCCCAATACGTTCGAATGAACTTCCAAATTAGAAATTGTGATATGATCATGTTGGGCATCTTCAGGTGAATGGATGAAGGCCTCTGTCCGTTGACCTTGCATATTTTGGATAACGGGTTTGCAGTTGCGCAGAGAAAAGAAGCTAAGGCGAGAAATAGAAACCTAACTCTAGCTTATGCTCCCCCTCCCATTTATAGCAACAGATGTAATGTAACACCTCCGCTCACTTTCCCCAACTTATTCCTACCTACCTCCGCCCCCCCCCGTTACTTATGGCAGTCGAAAAGATGCAAAGCAATAGCAGAAGATCTTGAAGGCTGACAGATAGACATAAAGAATGGGGGTAGGAAATATGGGATAAAGAGGTGCTTACTTGTATTTTAAGAGATAATGAGATTTTTTTCTTTTTTAAAAAAAATCGAAGAATTAAATGTATTTCTGTATTATGTAGTTGTATTAGTTTTATTTCTATAATATAATCTTGAATAAAATTATGAGAAAATAGAAGATAAAATTATAATCAAGGTATATATCATCCTATGAATCTTGGTATTAGTTTTATGTCACATTGCTAATGCTTCAAAATAAAAATCCTCATATGAATGAAAACACACACACACACACATACACACACACGCAAAGAAAGAAACACTATCTTGTCAGGTATCACAACTGAAAAGTTATTTTCCAAGGAATATGTAACTCAAATAATTGAATTTTAAGTGAATTCTGAAGTATTATCTGAGTATAGTGGCATTAGAACTTAGCCATGATTTTAGATTTTAGCCATGATTCAGTGAAATTAATGAGTCATTACTATTCTAAGTTCCACTGTTTTCAATGGAATTTAGAAATAATTAATCATTTTTAATTTCGTGTATCTTACACAAAGAAATAAGATTTATGTTTGCTTGGCATACTAAAATAGATAATCTGCCGTGGATATAGTATCACTGAAATTTTTTGAACATTTTTGAAACTTATTAGATATTTTTGTGGAGTTAAGGGTGGAAATGGGAGAAATTGCTCCTTCTTTTCACTCTTAAAACCCACATTCCTCCCCTTCCAAATAATATGAAATGATGCTCCTCCTCTAATCTATTCACAAAATTGCTGTATCATTAAAAATATGTAATGATACAATTTTAGGCCACTGAGAGAGGTCAGGCTAGACATTAGAAAGCTTTCCATGAGGTCTCTCTCCCCATTCCCACATTTAATGTTCAATGCTGCTTAAAATGCCATATTTTACTATGAAATGTCATAATGATCTCAAGATGATCGAGGTTCACCAATGTGTTCTTGGAGAGCTGCATATTGTTTAGAGGTTCTGTGGGTTTGATTCAGAGGTAGTGTAAGTTGATTTAAACATATGCAATACATCATCCAGGAGCTCTGGTGGCTCAATGTTTAAAGGGCAGTATTGCAAGCAAAGTCTGCCCACAGCTTAGAGTTCGACTCAGCCTTTCATCCTTCTAAGTTGGTAAAATGAGGGCTCAGATTGTTGGGGGCAATGGATGACATTGTAAATCACCCAGATAATACTGTAAAGTGCTATGTGGTGGTTTATAAGCCTAAAGTTATCGCTATTGCTAATCAGTCTTGAACTGAATCAAACCATGTTTTAGTTCAATGGGTTTAGCCAGATTGAAGGATAGGTAAATGTGCTCATTACAAACAGGTTTATTGCCAATTCAGAGCAAAAGCTTATTCTAATTAACCCTCTCTTCTGCCCTCTGAACAAAGTGACATAAGGTTAGAACTGTGATATGTGGCTGTTCTAGCTATCTCTTTGGTTTGGCTTCCTTTTTGTTTTGACTCTCTGGAAGTACATCTCACCTTATCTAATTATGACTTGGAAGCTTCTCCAGGAGAGAGGTCTACTGTTCAATTTGTTAACAGCAGGCTCTCTCATCATAGACTAAAGGAAAAATGGGAAGCAAGAAAAGACTTTTCTTAGTGTATCCGAAAACCAAAGATAGTTTGTCTCAATTGCCTTATTATTTCTGTTGTTTGTCTGGAACCAATTTAACAAAGAAAAAGAAAAGTGATGAAAACCATCAAGTAACAATGCATGAGGCTTTCTTCTCTGTTGCATTGAGCTGAGTTGCTTGAATTGAATTTACTTGATTGAGTTGAAGACCTTGGTCTCCCTTGATTCTTGCCCCTCCTGCAGGTACAACCAAGCCACTGTGAGCAGCATGCCTTTGGCACTCCTTTCCATATTGTCTCAGCATTCTTTTTTTAAAAAGCAAGATTCTTATAATTTAACAAGGCCCTTTATGTGCCTAAAGTCCCCATTAGAGCGCTTCCAATGCTAGGAATATACATCTGACTGAGGGATTCTGGGAGCTGAAATCCACAAGTCTTAAAGTTGCCAAGTTTGGAGATCCTTGATCTAGATCACAATTCAGTTGAGGTACATTTCATTGTGTCCCCCAATTCAGATTGAATCAACATTACCTGGGTATGATGTCAGCAGCTAATCAAATATCAAAATCTACATTTCCATCTCTTTTTCTGGCTTGGTTATTCTAATTAGAGTTTACCAGTCCATTTACCTGTTTCATTTTGTAGAGTAAAACTTCTTTGGATATCTACCTTTTTTCCTCCAGAGCTGTTTTCCAACTCTATTTTCATCATATGACCAAAGTTCTTCTTTCCTGTTTTATGGAGATATACGTGAACCTTTGCTCCCAATAGATATAATTCTTCACTTTGCAAAAAAAAAAAAAAGTGCCCCATAGCTTGTCAAATATATTACAACAAAATGCACACTAAATTATTGCACTCTCTCTCTCTCTTTCTGTTTCTTTCTCACACTCTCCCTTGACAGGACCCAACACAAAGCTTAAAATGTTTTTATTTTCTTGGGAGAGCATCTTAATATCTACAGACTCCTGACATCCTGGGCAGAAATTTTTTCAACTTCTACCCTCAAAGCAACATTATAGGGACATTGCAGACCAGAACAACTGTCCTTGTTTTTCCCTTGTGCCATCATTCTGCTAAACAATTAATTCTCACAACACTGTCAAACTATTTACTAAGACTCTATTACTATTATGATTTATGTTAATTGCTTATTTAGTATGACTATCACTGATGTATCTTATGATTCATCACAAATGTATTTATGATGACTATGATCATGATTTATCATTTATATCTTTTATGTACACCAAGAGTTTATGCACCAAAGACAAATTCCTTGTGTGTCCAATCACACTTGGCCAATAAACTATTCTATTCTATTCTGTTCTGTTCTGTTCTGTTTCATTCCGTTCCGTTCCATTCTATATTGACTTAGCAAGCAGTAACTTTACTTGATAGAACTTAGTTGGAACTCTCCAGGGTCCTGTCTCTTTTTTAACTGAGGGCCTCTGTTTTGATGTATTTGTTTGTTTGGTCTCCTCCCCTTTCCTCAATCAAGGCACAATATCTATTTTCCCTATTCTGTTTTCATCATATGACCAAAGTACATCAGTTACTCCTTGCCTTAAGGGAGCAATTGGCCTTTATCTGATCTAGAGCGAATTGATTGGTTTGTTTTGCAGCTGATGGTAACCTTAATAGAGGTCTCCAAAGTTATAATTCAAAGGCATCTATCTTATTTTCATTCCCTCTCAATATTCAGTCAAACATTACTTCTGGACAGTTAAATGTGCTTTAGTTGTAACATTTTTGTTGTTCTCTTCCATAGTTTTGCCCTTTTTTGTCTTCTTAGCTATATCTATTTGTTGTATTACATTTTCTGGGACTCTATTCATTTTCATTGCTGTCTGATTAGGCAAGTTTTACCTATAATATTGGAGCTCAAAGCAAAATTTGGTTTGATTTGGTTTCAGATGCTCAGAAACTTTCTTCACTGAATATAAAGAGGGGATGAGAAAGTGAAGTATTATTTCAAAGTCAAAGCCTTGTTAACAACTGGCTGAAAATGAAGGTCCCTTTTGTTTTTGAACAGCTTATCAAACACAAATCAAGTTCTAAAGGTGGCAGGTCTCTGTTGTTTTACACTTCACAACCTTGATATTACCATTTGCCTATCACTTCCAAGGCAACCTCTCCTCCAAAAAATAATAATAATCCCTCAACTAAAGTCTATCCATTTCTCAAATATCTATCAGCTATTGACTTGGAAACATTTCCTATGCTATAAAAAAATCAAGCTATTTCATTTATAATGGGCATCTGACCAATATATATATATAACAATATATTGTTACTAAAACTTTCTTTATGAACATCTTCATGTCCAGATACATTTGCTATTCAGAGAGATTTAATATGAAGTCCCGTGTGCTTCAAAACTTGCCATTAACTTCTTATGAAACAAAATGCACATGGAAAAAATATTAATTGTGTTTAATTAATTAGACCAAATTATGTGTGCTATTGCTATATAAAAATTAAGATTTCTTCCTGTCCTCACCTATTAACTTGCTCTAGCCTTCTTTACCAGAAGAGATGGTCTATTCCAATTTATACATCAGTCTCATCCAGGTTGTCAATACTTAATACTTAGCATTTAAAACTATTTCTAAAACATTACTGACTTTTGAAAAGCAAGATATATATCCAATCATCTAGTCCTTTATTCAAATATTCAAATTGTTTTTCATTTCAAACTCCAAATATGGAAGAAAATCCTTGACTCTCCAGCCTTACTCAGCAAGTTGACGTCCAACTGAGACCTATACACTTAGCACAACATTTCCCTTCTGTTATGCCAAAAGCTTTATTTATTTTTAACTTGCCATGTATCAGATTATATCCAATAGTATCAGGGTTTAAAGTGGTTCTTGATTTATCTTGACAGAAGTGTGCAGCACCTAAAGAGAAAGATGGGATTAAAATTAATCCTTGACAAAAATGTGGACCACAGGGAGGTAACCAAAAACTTGATCTGAATGAACAATTTAGGGTGACAATCCAGAAAGACTCTGGGCATTGAGCCAAGAAGTAGTTGTTTTCCAAAGACAGGGATGCTATTAATATCACTGGTGAACCATTTTTCCACTTTCCTTTGTTTGAGATCAAGTCAGCATCATAATAACCTCCGTCTAAAAGTATGTAAGAAAAAGTGGTTTGGGATGGCATTGATTTAGTGTTCATTTCTATATAAGCCACCTGAAATATAACCAAACCTCCCACAATAGAAGAAAAGAAAATAGATAGATAGATAGATAGATAGATAGATAGATAGATAGATAGATAGATAGATAGAAAGATAGATGAGAGAGAGAGAGAGAGAGAGGGAGGGAGGGAGGGAGGGAGTGGGAGAGGGAGAGAGATATGTGATTGGCAGACAGAAAAATGGATTCAAAAGCAGTTTATTAGTATTTCTTGTGGGCGATGTTAGTCTGATAGAAATTGGTTTGGGTTTAAGTTCATAGTTTGGGACCTGTAAGAGGAAAAAAAGCCTAAATTTTTCACAAGTGTTCAAAATAGATTATTACTTAAATTATTCAATATAGTTTAAGAGCCTGACAAGCCTTAGTAAGACCACACTTGAAATAAAGCATCCGGTTCTGGTCACCACAATATAAAAAAGATGTTGTGACTCTGAAATGAGTGCAGAGGAAAACAACTAAGATGATTAGAGGATATGTGAAGAACAGTTGGAGGATTGGATCTGTCTAGTTTAGTGAAAAGAAGAACTGCAGGAGACAATATTTTAAGGGATCCTATAAAGACAAGGGGCCCAAGTTATTTTCCAAAGCACCAAAAGGCAAGATGAGAAACAATGTTTGGAAAGTAATCAAGTAGAGAAGCAACCTAGACCTATGGAGAAATTTCCTAAAGGCCCAGTCCCACTACACTTACGGATGCAAAGAGGATGTACAATGTTAAAAAAAGCTTGCCATCTGTTGGAAAACGCACTGCATCCATTGTGTACTCATTGCATAGGTGTTTCATACGCTCTATCCATCGAGCATCCGTCCACTGCAATTTCATCTGCGCAAGAAGTTTTGAGCTGCAGCACAACCTTTGTGATGGATGAACTTTTCGCCGGCTCTAGTGTACAATGGTAAATCCGCTACTTACGAGCAACAAATGTTTCTATGTCGTTATCATCTGTTCAACGGTCCACTGATGCCTCTCCTGCATCCTCTGGGCATCCTCGCAACTCACATCCACTGCAGCTGAAAATGGAAAGAGGGAGGAAAGAATAAAGATACGTCCTATACATCGTTAGGTAGCACGGAATATAGAAAGGATCGCACGTGAACGGTTTGTATACGATATACAACCACGATGCATCCCCCTTTCTCTCCTTCAGGCATACGTGTATCATCTGTTTCATCCGCTATCCGTATCCGCTCGCAATTATCCCCCGTACCCTTTGGAGGTGTCATCCCTTCCATCCACTTTCATCTGCTAGGTCTTCCGATTGAACATCTGGTTTAACATCCCGCTACATATACTACCACGTCCATTTTTTCTGTTCATTTTCCGCTCTGTTTAGCAAATTTTCACCACTTTTTGGAGCGGGATGAAATGGATCCCTGAAATTTTGCTCGTCCGCTGTGTCCTTTATGCATACGTTTTGCGTCCGTCAGCCAGTGGGACCAGGCCTTAACAGTGAGCACAATCAACCAATGGAATAGCTTGCCTTCAAAGTTTTGAGTCCTCCATCACTGGAGGCTTTCAAAAAGAGACTGGACAACCATTTTTTTGAACTGGTATAGAGTCTCCTGCTAGAAAACCTCTGAAGGCCCTTCCAATTCTATTATTCTATGTTCTAAAATATTGTTTGACTGTTCTATTGGAATGTCTTTACACTTTTTAAATTCCCAAACAAACAGTAGTGCATGATTTTACCAACACATCAATGGAAAAGACTAACAGGTGATCATGATCTATTATATCTTGTGAAATGCTAGGCACTGTGAGCAATGGGAAGTGTGATTGAAGGAAATAGACTACTGTCATCCATTAACTAAACTTATTATTGATGCACAATATATTTTTTCCAGTGTATCTTCCTCTTATAGCCAACACAGTTTATATAATAAACAAGCAGAACTTCATGGGAAGTTACAAAATTGAAACAAATAGTGAATTATGTGACAACAGTGATGATAAACATTGCATGGCTATATTATTTAGCTACTAGGATTTAGCACCTTTATATGCAGTCAGCAGCTGAAAACATGTGACCTAGAGCAATCAACTTGAAATAATACTGATAGCAGTTAGTTGTATATAACAGATAAAGGCTGTACAAGGTTAATTTTTGCATTAACTCAGTCAAGAAACAAGCATTTTGAATTGGCAAGAGAGTTCCCCAAAGAGAAAAAAAAGGGTTAATTATTAACACTTTATTAACCCTGAAACTCAACCTTCTGCTGAAAGACATTTTTACCAGATTTTGACTACAAAAATCAGATCTGGAAATCTGTGGCATTATTACAAAATTTAATGTCAGTTTTATTGTTTGCATATTTTCATATCACGAGCTTAACTCATAATACTGCCTCCCTCCTCTTTTCTCTTCCTTAACCAGAGATTTTGAATGGATGCACACTTTAGGACTGTTAGCTAGTTAATTTAATATGAATTTTGAATGTAAATATAATGATCCACCCCAGCTACTTTTTGCTTTTCATCCAATTTTTGTTGTATGTTTACTACTTTTCCCACCTAATGCACTCATGTATATTTATGTGACACTCTCAAATAGCCAAGAGCACTTTAATCAGAGGACTATCTGCAATGTAATCAGTGAAAACACTAATCAGGAAATTCAGAATATATTCCTACTCCACTGCAGCAAGGGAATTGTTTCCTGTTGTTTATAGCTCCTGCCTTCCAAATAAGAGTTTAGCATTTTTTTGATTGAGAGATGGCAGTAACTATTATTTTGTATGCTGTAAATTTTTTAGATCTGCACTGCAGTGGCCAGCAGTTGGCTAGACAAGGAAAAGTGTCACAAAGTTTTGCCAAGCACAAGCAAGACTGCAATCCACAGTTTTTCTAGTGTTTTATGCATAGAGGGGAAAAAGATATAAGATAAAGCAAAGCTTGAAGCAAAGAGTAGAGTCAAGTAGATCAGGAATAGAATAGAAGAGAAGAGAAGACAGGAGAGGAGAGGAGAGGAGAGGAGAGAAGAGAAGAGAAGAGAAGAGAAGAGAAGAGAAGAGAAGAGGAGAAGAGAAGAGAAGAGAAGAGGAGTCTCAAGCAGGAAACTATACCATATCAGACAATTGGCTTTTCAATCTCTTCTTAGAAGCCTCTAGTCCAGTAATGGAGCACCCACAACTTCTGAAGGCAAACAGTTCCACTAATTGTTTTAACTGTCACAAAATTTCTCCTTATTTCTAGGTTGGATCTTCTTGATTAATTTCCATCCATTGTTTCTTGTCCTGCCTTCTGGTGCTTTGGGCAATAGGCTAACCTTTTCTTCTTTGTGGCATCCCTTTAGATATTGGAAAACTGCTATTATGTCACCCCAGTTAGTAAAAGAAGCAATCATCATTCAAAAAACATTTTACTACCAACTAGTTAACACGTGATAGATGATAGATACATCTTTGAGAAAATAGCCAAGCTCAGTAAACATCAACGATTCTAAAGTTTAACTCTTGAGTTACAGATATTCTCTTCTAAAGTACTTCCTTCATTACTGAATGGAAGTATAGAAATCAGTGAGACTGCAAATATCTCTCTCTCTCTCTCTCTCTCTCCCTCTTTCTCTCTCTTTCTCTCTCTCTCTCTCTCTCTCTCTCTCACACACACACACACACACACAAAAGATTGTAGTGCTCATAGTTACCTCACCATAATCTTAACCACTAAATACATGCAGAAACATTGCATTTCATCCTTTGAATGCAAATTCAAAAACAGTTACTCTTATAAAATGGATGAAAGGTATTATCACGGAAATCCTGGACATTTTCTTTGCCAGAGTTAATACAAACTTTAGGTCAAGCTTCATCTTAGTTATGAAAGAACAACTGACATTTAAAAGCTAGTGGAACTTTATCATACAAATGGTTGGTTTTATAACCTTTAATCCATCTGCAGGCATCCTATCAAGATTCTTTTTAAAACAGCATCTGCACATTTAAATGTTTTCTTAAAAAGACACAAAGAACAAGGTAAAAACCCCTTGAGGTTTTAAAATCTTAAATTAAAAAGTAAATCCAAACCCATAAGAGGCTTTGAAACTGGCAAGGCAGACTATAACACATCACCCTTGTTCTATAACGCATCACCCTTGCCAGTGTTTTCTCTGGCACTAAAGAAAGTGAGGGTTCTTTCTCCCGATTTCATAAAATGATTCAACAGGAAAGCTTTTCAAGACATAAAGCACCTTAGTTCTTTTACACTGTTAGCAGCAGTATACATCTGCAGTATCTATATGTTTCTAAAAATCACTTTTCTTCAATTTGAAAAAATTCTTCATGGTTCAACAATCAAAATGAATATTCTACTCAGAATTTTATTTTTGTTTCAAACAATACCAATTAGGCTTGGAAAGGATTATTTTGAAGATTTAAATAAAATTATGTTGAAATATATATGGCAAGGTAAGAAAGCGAGAATAAAGTTAAAACTTACAAACTCTTTACAATTATGCTGAATTAGAGGAGGTTTTGGTTTGGCCTAAATTGGAGTTTGTACTACCAAGCTACAAACTTGATATGCGGCCTAAGGAATGGATTAACATTTAAGATAATACTAAGATTGTTGGGAATTAGAAGGACATGATCTGTTGTTGGGGATGGCTATGCTTTTTTTATGGTACAAGGGGAATAAAACACAGGGTTATTTTAGAAGACATTCATATACGAGAGTCTCAGTGATTAAAAGATTAAAAACAATGTTAATTTGAAAATTCCCAGTCTGGTTATCAACTATTGAAGATTCTTTCCTATCCCTATAACATATATGAAGGAACAAGCAGTTAGATGTTGGGACATCTTGAACAAAAGGCTGAACTTTCAATCTATGGGCAAATAATTAGAGGAACCAAGGGTATAAAGATGAATTGTTTCATATGTGCAAATACATTCAGGTGGTTGATAAAGATTTTAAACAGAAGGTTTTTTATGAAAAATTTGACTAGATTGTGTAGGTAAATTTTGACAGGTACTGATGAAAAGTTGATAAAAAGATTATATGGATATTTTCTAGAAAATTAACTAGCAAGAACAAGTTAAGAAACTATGATTGTGTGGGGGAAAGAATTCTGCATATGGATTGATTTTAGAGAAATGGCAAAATTGTGGTTTCAAAATTATATAAAATGACAATATCAACAGCATTTAAAGAAAATTTGTATAGATGTTTTAAGGTGGCATTTATCCCCGAGAAGAATAGAAAAATGTTCAAGAATAAAAATCTGAAAAATGTTGGAAATTCCTTCAGACTCCTGGTTCTATATTACCATTGTTAATATGACTTGTGTTAATGAGTTGGTAGCGGATGTACAATGTAATATGACTTGTGCAGATTGCCTAAAAAATACTGGACTAAAAAATTTCACACGTGGTTGGAAAAAATGACCAAAAAAGCATTTAGACTTAGAAACCAGAGTATTTTTTATTGGGAATTTTACCTGATACACACAAGCAAAGATTTAAAAACATATTGATTGTTAAATGTGATTAACAGCAGCTATTTGTATTTTGCATAAAATTGGAAAAATGACGAAAATACCATCGACAGGAAGAAACTATTAAAGACAAATATTGGAATGTGCTTGAAATGAGTAGATTGACATTTGAAATTAGGAGAACAAAGAAGATCACCATATTTTACAAAAAATTTGGAACTGTTTTCTATCGATGGTTTGATAACAAAATACATTATAGAATATGTAGAACTTTAAAAATAATGAAATATAACAGATGTATTTCTTTTCTTTTCTTATATATTATATATAAAATGTTTTTAGGATGATTTGGAGGGACTATATGACATTGTTTATAAAATAAACTAAGTAAAGTATAGTTATCTCACACAAATATGAATGAACAAAATTACAGTTCAAAATTTGACTAATTAATAATTAATAACTAGAGTATTCAATTTTTAGATTGATAATATGATTATAAAATATAATGTATTGTAATTGAGACTATTGAAATTGATGCACAAAAAGATTTGTAAACAACCGACACACGGCTTGTACACTTATGGAAGGAAAGTTGGATGGTTTTTATGTTTTGTTTTGTCTTTGTTTTTTAAAATAACCCAATAAGATAGATAGATAGATAGAAGCCAGACAGACAGACAGACCAGACAGACAGACAGAGACAGATAGATATTAGATAGCAGATATAGAGATATAGATATAGATATAGATATAGATATAGATATAGATTATAGATTATAGATAATAGAGATTATAGATAGTAGATATAGATAATAGATAATAGATATTTGTTTTTTTAAGTTTCGCGGGTATTACATGTGTGCTGTTCAGCTTCCTTCCAGGTATTAATCCCCACGTCATTGTAGTGCTTTTTTAAAGTTGTAGCAACGTTATTTTAAAGTTGTAAGCAACGTGCGATGAGATTCTGCTGAAAACGTTGCTACAACTTTAAAAGCACTACAATGACGTGGGATAATACCCGAAGGAAGCTGAACAGCACAGATATAGATATATAGATATAAATTCTTCATGGGGAAAAACTATAGCCCTATAATTCGATGAACTTTGTTTTTGCTTTTTGATTAGTTTTTTTTGTTTAGTTATTATTTTTTTAAATAAATAGGTGATAGATAAATAGATAGATAGATAGATAGATAGATAGACAGATAGATAGATAGATAGATAGATAAATAAAAAGAGATGGATGGATGAATAGAGACAATAGATAGATGATAGATACATAAAGTCAATCAATCAATTAAATGATTTTTTCCTTTTCCTCTGATATACAAATTTAGTTTAAATAAAGCACCTGCAAATGAGAGAGAGAGAGGGAGAGAGAGAGAGAGAGAGAGAGAGAGAAAGAAACTGATGATAGAGACCATAAACAATACAGATATTGATTTATTGATAACTGATGGCACATGTTCACAGATTGAATTCTTGTGATCTGATTTAGATGTTCTGTGTATTCCAATAAACACGCAGTCTTCCACAAATAAGGTGACCTCCAATGAATCAATCTAACCATTCTCAAGTATAAAATCCTCTTTAGCAGAGTTAGTTGGCAGGTCCTGCTCCCTACAGGGCTATTTTGGAGATATACCACAAGCAGAGCAGTCATAGACATGTGAAGCTGGAAAACTCAGATTATTAATTCATGTCTTTTTCTTCTGTGATGTTTATAGAAAAGAGCAGGCAAGATTTGTAACCCATCATATAGGAATTTGCAACAACAAAGAGTCTGGTTTTGGTCATGAAAGCTTCTGTAAGCAATCTATAAAATAAGTGATACCGAAGGTTACACAAAGTATTTGTTAACTGCATTATTTTAATACTTTGAAAAATATTTCTCGATTTTGTATTTGTATTCACTGAGTCTTTTATTATACAAACACAAATAGATCTGAGAACGTTACAAACAGATCAAAGGAAATGATGAAATCAAACATTTTTCTAACAATAAATCTAGCACATTAAATTTTAAAAAATATTTTGGGTTTTCAATATTTTGTATATTGAGTGTTGCAGATAAATATGTAGATTTCCTTCTCAATATATGACAGATTTGCCTTAGAAAAAGGCTTTTCTTCAGTTTCTGTGTGTAAAAGCTACATATTCAAGGCAGCTACCTACTAGATCCAAGTACACCAAAATATTCTATTCACATGTAGGAAATACATTTCATTTAACTTGGTGGCATTTACTGCTTAACTGGTATTTATAAGATTGTAATGTTAGTCTACTAAACAAATATACATACATATGATGCTAGGTAAATTCAAAAAATACATTCACCCCAAAAATAAATAAAAAGAAAATATGACTCCTTGAATTGAGTCTCTGAACTCTGCGGGGCAAGGAAAGGGTTTGCCAGATTTCAAAGAATCGGGTAGCACCTAATAATAATGTTATTAAAAAGTATAAGCTTTTGTAAAGTGAATGTCAGTTTTTCAGCTGCATGGAGTGGCTAAATTCATATAACATTTCAGCTGGGATGGTGGGGAAGACAAGACAGGTTGTTTTTCAAGTGAAAGTTATATACGAAACCTACCTTACCAACTTGCAATTGAAATATATCAAAAATGTGTTTGTTTAGACCTGATATGTCCCAAAACCTTTTGAAGTATGTAATTTCAGCAATCTTTGCTCAACTATACTGGAAGGGTAATGAAACATATGCAAGAAAACAACTAAGCTCAGAGAGCACTAAGGACCCTACATTTCAACCCTGAGCTAATTTTTTCATTCCAAAACACTTAGAAATCTGTAACGTAGTGTCCTAGGAAGTTAAAATGTTTTGATATTACTTTATAAATTTTTTACTCCATGCATCTGCAGTAGTGAGCTGTAGTTCATTAAAGTTTATGCCTTTTGATAGAAGTTGTCAGATTGAAAAGGTGTTACTAGATTTCTTCTGATACTTGGCTACTACATTAATAAAACTTTCTTCCTATAATGTCTGTCAAATGAAGAGCAGTAAAATATATATGTCATCTTCCTTTTGAACAATAATTTATGAAATGCATGACTTCTAACAGATTTTTCAAAACTTCAAATCACAAAGTTTTGAGACAGCTATTACAAGTCATGCATTTCATAAATTATGGTTTTCCTAACTATGGTTTATAGATTGAGCTTCCACTGGCTAAACTCATAGTGCAATACATTTGTCAATAAACTATAATATGCAACAATAATAACTAACTCCACATTTTTTCAAGAGTTTTTCAGGTTTTCTAGTGGTGTAGGATTTCTTTTTGAAGCCATATTTTTAAGGTTATTGAAATTTCTAACAGCCAAAAATTGTTCTCATGCTCTCTGACTAGAAATATCTAGTAGTTAAACAGGAGGGATGAGAACATATGAAAACAGTTACAGGAATTGGATATGTCTAATCTAATGAAAAGAAGGACTAGGGGATGCATGATAGCAGTCTTCCAATATCTGAGGGCTCCTACACAGAGAAGAGGGTCAAACTATTTTCCAAAGCACCAAAAGTTAAGACAAGAAACAATGGATGAAAACTAATCATGGAGAGAAGCAAGAAGAACTAAGGATAAGTTTCCTAACAGTGGAATAGCTTGCCTCCAGGAGTTGTTGGTGCTCCATCACTGGAGGTTTTCAAAAAGAAACTAGACAACCATTTATTTGAAATGGTATAGAGTCTCCTACTTCATCAGAGAGTGGGATGAGAAGATCTCCAAGATCTCATCCAATTCTGTTGTTCTATGTTCTATATGTACTACCTTTATATATATATGGTAAGTTAATTTCATTCATCTATGAAGTATATTTTAATAGTTCCATGTGACACATCTTCTCACTGAACACAAAGATATGCCCATTTTAAAAATATACTTATTTTTTTTAGTCAAAGCTGCTCTTTTGCTGACTTATATCATCATGTAATAATGTATACAGAAATAATGAATATGATCTCCACAATCAGAAGTTCATTTCAAAGTGGAAGCTGACTCTCACTGATAAGGAAATGACTCACAGAAAAGACATTTCACTGAATTAGCATCAAATTTTAATTACTATCAGTTGAAATTAATGGATACTTTTCTAGAATGGCTAAAGTGGGAAGAGGGAAGATTTATCCTGTGAGTGTGTACCACACCATGAAATTCAAATCCTCTCCCCGTTCCCTCTTTTTTGACAGAAATGCTACTGTAACACCTTTTCTGTATCAGCCTGCATTTGATCATTTATCTGGTTAAAAAAAGAGGCTAAAAGGTGATGGTGATGGTGTGAATCCTTTCAGTTGAAGACACTGGCTCAAATAGAGTCTGGTTCTTCTCCAACATTATTTGTTTGTTTATATATCCTCAGGCCACTCATAAATTCTTTTTCATTTATTGCATTGGTCTTACTCTTCTGATTGTAACTGGACAAAATCATTGGGTGGCCCAAAAATTGATTAAATAAATAAATAAATAACATAAAGAATGCCAGGAATTTGTTTTTTTTTAAATTTAGGTTAATTTTGTACAAATACAAGATGATGTTTATAGTGTTCCCTCCTGCTACTTTCCTCATACCCACAAACCTGTGCATGGGGTGCCCTGAGATTAGTAATCAGCAGATCCATAGATTTAAGTTTCACTTGCAGCACTCAAAAGAAATAGCCACAAGTTAAACAGGTAGGAAAATTTCAGATTACAACAATGTCTTCCCTTATCAAAATGCTGTTCAGATAACCAAGAAATTGTTCCATATATCAACATAATGAGAACCAGCTAATACAAAGCACTATTCAAAGCTCAATGCACTCACCCAGTCACATACAAAACTAGAAGGTTAGGCAACCATATACACTTATTCAGAAATGAATCACCTGTAATCTCAGAGAATTGGGATATAATTCAGCTCAGGAACAAATTCTTTTTTTTTAAGTGCCCTCTGAATCTAACTATGTTTGAAGACAAAATGAATTTCCTGATTTGTTAAAAAGAGTAGAACACAACATGCAATAGTAGGTAGTGAAGAAAAAGGTAAAATCATAGAATCTGTGGTTATAGATAAGAAAAGCATGCTCATTAAGTTCCTTTAACCATGATGGTAGCATTAGTTTGCAATGTCACAGGAAACTGGCAGAGTACGTGTGGTAAAAACCAGTGCTAGGAAATGTGACAGAGTGACTAATTATAACTGTATGCAAAGAGCAAAATATCAGATCAAATTTACTGGTTCACAATCCATTTCAGATTTATTATTCATTAAAGTACAAGCATTCTCTTCTGTTTGAATATCCGTCACACCTTTGAGAAAAGCAATAGGGTTGTTGTCAGGCTACAAAACTTTTTTCCCATTCAATTAACAAGTATGAACTTTTGAAAACCAAACGTATCAAAAGGAATCCTTTATTGAGATTAGACAATTCATGTAGGAGTTCAAAGCAGCATTTAAGGTCTCTTAGGCATGCAGGGAGAGATAAGAGAGTTTAGAAACCTCCCAATCATTATGTATTTAATGAAATAAAAGCCAATATGTTCATTCCCACCCCCACCCCTTTTGTAAGGAACAATCTTTTTCACAGTTTCCCAAGGCATACTTAACTTTCCCTCAGCCCCTTTCAGAATGAACTTTTCCACAGGTTCCCAGGACACATCTCATTGTGGAATTTTTATGGTCTTCTCATCTCCTGGCTGTGCCTCTCAAAGGTGATAGGTTCTGGCCATCTGGGTTTCCTCCCTCCATTGGATCATAGGTTATATAAATTCAATATAAGATTAAATATATTCAAGATACATCAAGAAAGGATTTCTTCATCATTCTCCTCCCCCCTCTTTTCTTCTTCCACTGAAGAAATGACAGATACATGGATCTGACAGTTGTGTTTGTGCATCTTTTTTATACACAAAACAAAAGAGAATCTGGTTCTCAAAATGGCATTTGTTTGTCTTAATATTAAGCTAGTCCTCTTGTTGATTTTGTTTTTGATGGTTACACATTTGTAGATGTGAGATGTAGATGTACCCATGATCAGACAGCCAGTTTGGTCTAGTGGTTAATGCACCAGATTAGAAAGCAGGAGTCTGTAAGTTCAAGTGCTGCCTTAGCCATGTGAAAGCCAGCTGGATCAGCTCACCCAGGGTTCCCTAGCCCCTGATCTGTGGGATAGCACTGGGCTGCACAAACAAACAAATCCCCATCCACAGGATGCAGGCAGCATGCGAAACATTTTTTTGAGGAAAAATCTCTCTCTATGAAACAAGTCCCAGGGTCTGCTGAGTTAGTCTATTCAACCCAACGGGAAAAAAGAAGGTATGTTGAATATGTTGGCTGTCTTGTGTTATTTTAAAAATAAAGGGAAGAAGGGAAGGAAGGAAGGAAGGAAGGAAGGAAGGAAGGAAGGAAGGAAAGAGGGAGGGAGGTGGGAGGAAGGAAAAAGGAAGGAAGAAAGGAGGGTGGGAGTGTTCCGTCCAGAAAAACGCGAGGTAGACCGGGTTCCAACAGTAAAGTCTTTATTTCAACAGTTTAAAATAAAATGGAACAGTTTGGCTCTAGCCGCGGCAGCCTTTATATACGGCTTGCCTGCCGGCTTGTAGCCAATGATGGTTGTTTGATTTAACCACCTTTTGGCGGCTCTTTTGGATTGGTTCCTAGTGAACCAATCCCTATGCCGGCTTTTCTAGCCAATCATATTTAGAGGATTTGGAGTAAACTATTTTATACAGAACAGGGAGGAAGAAAGGAAGGAAGGAAGGAAGGAGGGAGGGAGGAAGGAAGGTGGGAGGAAAGAAGAAGGAAAGAAGGAAGAAGGAAGGAAGGAAGGAAGAAGGAAGGAAGGAGGGTGGGAGGAAGAAAGTAAGGGAGGGAGGGAGGGAGGAAGGAAGGAATCTACTGAAGAACAGAGGTTCCAGATCAAATGCTACCAAAAAAGAGGCCAATAGAAGACCAATGTGATAAGCATGATAATGTGATAAGAGTTCAAAAGTAGCCAATGTATGTGTTTGAGAATGAGAAGGCTTCAGGTCAGCCTTGATCTGGGCAACTGTTTGGACAAGTCTTGCAGTTTTCTTGGCAACTTTTTCAATAATTTTCTGTTGACTTCTTCTCATATTCTGTTTCTAGCCCAGAGTCTTTAACCACTTACACTAAACTTTGTCAAAGTAGCCATTACTGACCCCCCCCCAAAAAAATCCTAAAGTCTGGTCTCTATTAGAAGAAAGGTGGAATGACTCAACACAACAACTGGATGAGGGCAACTAAAATCTGGACAATCCCAAATGTGTGTTTGGGAGAAAATAATCAAAATAATCCTAATTTTCACACATGGCTTTTTAAAAAAAAAAATGTTCAGGTTCAATACTTTTTTTTTTTTTTTTGCNTTTTAAAAAAAAAAATGTTCAGGTTCAATACTTTTTTTTTTTTTTTTGCTTTGTAGGAGGTAAAAATTACTGCAATTTTGGTTGTTCTCAAAAAATCTTAACTGACCATGGACTTCCACGTAAGTTGTTTCTCTTAATAGTGAAAGGGGCAGGTTTATAAAAGAAGAGAATATTTTTCTCACAGATTTGGTAACTTTGAGCTGTATCAATTTCAGCTCTCAGAATTCTTCAGTCAGCATGTTGGCTGGGGAATTCTGAGAGTTGAAGTTCTCAAATTTTAAAGTTGTTAAGTATAAAAAATGCATTGATTTAAATCAAAAGTGATTGATTGGATCACCACTTTAAAACAAAGTTTCAAAGCACACACCTAAATCAATTCAGAAGATTGAATAACATCAGGTGCTTGTGAATCATTTGAAAATTCAAAGGATGCCAACATCTGTTTTTTTACTGAATACTGTTATCAAATTAATTAAGTATTACTTTTATCATTGGCTTAAAGTGAACTATATTAAACATTATTGTTGAACTGGAAATTTGAATCAAATCAAACTGCCCTCTTGAAATGAATTACAAATTAAAATTGAATCTTGACTAATTTCCATAACCCCTCTATTTCACAATAAAGACTGAACAGCAAACTTATTCAGAATAATTTATTCAGCTACACCATATGCATATCATTATTGGTCAATAACCCTTGATAATTCATTATTTTTATTACAAATTACACACAAAAAGAATTCATTGGATACAATATAAATTATACTCTATAAATAAAATATATAGCATCAATAATAATACCACATACATTTTTTTCATTCATTTATAAACATTGAAATGTTAATGCTCAAATTTCAACATAAAGTTACATTTAAAACATATGTATATACATATGTGTGCGTGTGCATGTATGTGTGTGTTTCTTCTGAAGTATAAATAACTTCTAAATTCTTTCAGCAGCCCAACAATTAAAATGTTTCAAAAATTAAATTCAAAATTATATGACATAAAAACAGCTTAGAAAGTAACTGAACTGAACCATTATTTCAGTTAAGGACAGGGAAAAAGTCATTTTTTCTTAAATTATTTACTTAGTTAAATTTTTCCCATTTTAAAGGTATAAAATAAATATTTCTGAACAACAAATGGTTACATTCAAAGAATGTAATTTCATAATGTGTAGCCTGATTTTATACCACAGAGTCAGTGAAAATGAGACTTGGAACCACAATTATCCTGTCCAAAATTTGGTTGAAGACTCCAGACCATTATAAAAACATCCATACAACTGTAATTTTTACTTAGATGTCAGCAGGAAAGTATGAAACATATAGTAACAACATTATTAACCAGATTCAGTTCATTTAATTTTAATTAAAATTTATTAAAATTAAATTCTAAGTTTGTCATAGCCTCATCCATCTTTTGGACTGTAGCTCCAAGATCTTACTTAAATTTGTATCTTTTTCAAATTATCTTATCTTATACTTCTTGATGCAACCCATAAGAAAGAAATAACCATTCTCTACTCCTTTAACAAGTACAGGTTGAAAGTTGTAGATATACCTTCTTTCCAACCTCTCCCTCACCCCATAATACATTATTATTTTCATTGAATTAGGTTTATCTGATCTGAATATTGAATAGGAAATTCTTTAGTAGAATTAACTTCCAAATAAATGCAGATTAAAATGTGTCTAGATTATGGTGCTGTGAGACATCTACAAGAGTGCAGTGCAAAAAAGGAGGAAATAGTAGTTCTCAACTTGCAACAGTTCATTTAGTGACCATTCAAAGTTGCAACAGCACTGGAAAAAGTGAATAATGACCATTTTCCACATATGACCATTGCAGTATTTCCATGGTCACATGATTCAGACACTTGGCAACTGACTCGTGTTTAATGGCGGTCACAGTGTCTCTGTGACCTTCTGGCAAGCAAAGTCATTGAGGAAGTCAGATTCACTTAACAACCACATTACTAATTTAACAACCTTAAGATTCACATAACAATTACAGCAAGGAAGGTTGTAAAATGAGGCAAACCCCTCACTTAGCAACAGAAATGCTGGGCTTAGTTGGTCATAAGTCAAGGACTCTCTGTATTACAATATCCCATTCTGCTTCTTATCATATTGTATGTGATGGATATCTTAACGTTAGGGTAGAGCTTTGATGTTTGGCAGTCCCAATGAGTCATTTATGATGTGACTGATTTTGCACACCAAAGATAGATGGATTCTTTAAAAACTTGCCTTTCTGCAAGATGCTAACTTGTATTAGAGTTGAGCTTGACCCCTGGATGTCTCTGTGTCTCTTAGAGTGTTGCATAATTTCAGCCCATTTGGTTAGCTTACTATACAAAGGCCAGAAAATGGAATGATTCACGAGCTGTTTGCAACATAAAACATATTTTTAAAAAATCATCATCAATATATTGCAATAACCAGCAAATCAATCAATCAATAAATAAATACACAGATACATAAATTCACAGGTTTCTCAGTTAATAAATATATTCAGATTGTGTTTCCTTTAGATAGCACCACTGATCAGAGCCTTAAGGAGCATCTTGGTTTCTTCAGCCAAGTGAGGTGGACAGAAGCTAAGTGCAAAATGTCTTTGTGGGATCCTTCTTCCCCAAAAGGAAGCTTTCAAGAAACAAATCCTTATGCTGCAACATTCCACTCTTTCAGCTGATCTAGGAGGTTTTGAAGAAGTAGCTTGGGTCTTCCTTGAATGGTTGAACAATCCTGACCTGTCTGTTATTAAAAAGAAAGATTGTAGTGAAACTTAACAATTTAAAGACTTTTAAGTTGCCATTTACCAGAAAATAGGAAGTTTGACAGCTAAAGTTTCTTAACTGAATATGAATGGATTCCCTGATAAAATCTACCTGCTGAATATATAATCAATCTATATGATACAGCTAAATTGTTTCTCCTATAATACCCATATGTTATATCATGATAAAGTATAATAGCCTTACATGATCTATTTATCAAATTCTTTTGACCATTATTATCAACTTATGCACATAGAAAACACACGTGCATACATTTAAAGGCATATAATTACACTCAGACTTACTAAGTCTATGCTGCACACCAAACCACAAGGTAACACGATACAACGAACAAGCTTTGCCCAAATAAATAAATCTGCCAGCTCATAAGTGATGACCTAATTCAGTCAACTTGCTGAGACAATGGATGGATTTCTATACTTCTATTCTAACTATAGACCAATGAAACCATTTTGGCTTAGTCTGAACTCATGCTGTTACCATTGTTGTAAGAATATTGCAGGAAATGCTTTATTTGAATGCAATTGTTGCAAACAATTTATTTAGATGTGGGAATTAACTTCCACTGGTAGGGAAAATCACACATTTAAAATGCATGTTTTCAGTGCCTTGACATCCTGCTACAATTGCTACCAGTGAAGGTTAACCAATATCTCTCCAGCATCACTTTTCTTTTCCAAGGTGAAAGCTGGAAAAGAAAAGAGTTCCAAATCCAATGTCTTTCTCCATCATTTTTGTTGAAGAGATGTATAATCATACATTGTAAGCTGAGGAATATATTCTCAAAAAGGTACATTCTTGCCCAATTTGTTTTAAACATGGAGGTTACAAATAGACTTAATAAATGAAGGGATGAATTATAATGTGTAGGAGAAGGCCAGGCTGAGCCTGAGGGAGGGGTGAAATGCATCATCAGTCAAGAGTCCCTATGTGCCCACAAGAGATCTAAGTCCAGCCCACCTTGAATTCCTTCTTCACTTCCACTAATTTCTTTTGACTGTTAGTGGTTCAGATACTTATAGAAAGCTTCAGCTTGCGATAAATCTTTATGCTCATTTGAATTGAATTTCTCTGGCACTTGACATAATGGTTTATTTCTGATTTTTCCTTCCTTGTTGCATTACAACAAAGTGAGTAAAGTATATTTTGTACCACTGCAGTTACACAGATTTTTAATTATTAAGCTCTCCAGGATATCATAATGCTTTCACACTGTTAACAGAATATCAGTGGAACATATGAGCGATTCTGGATTTCTGCCATATCTGCCATGTTATACTCATCTCTGCCACTAAGGCAAAAACTGACAACAGTTTTATCATTGTTAAAACATTTTAGATTGTCTCTTGAAAACACACTGGAGAATTGTTGCATACCTTTTTTGGGCCAGGCCACTCCTTACTAAGATCAGAAATGATAGTGTCACAACTGGGATGTGAAACGAGTTGTTTTATTTTTCTCAATGACTCAGCAAAAATCTTCAGGTTATTTTTTATACAGCCATCCTGAAAAGTGAAAATGAATTCAAGGGTAAGAATACAATTGTAAATATGCTATCACTATCCAGATAAGGGATTCTGGAGTGATGCTACAATCAAAAGCACACACAGAGTTTTATTCCAGATGCATTCACCATATTAGAAGCATTCTAAGGGCAAAGATAGAACAAAAGCTAAATTGGATGCAATTAAAATATAAATAAGATTGTTCATGTGAGCATGTATAGTTTTCTCTTCTGACATATTTTTAGTGGCTTTTGAGAGGCTCATGAAGTCACATTTAAGGGTATCAGTAGCCAAAAATGGTCCACAAGTCTCAGATTGTATACTTACTGTATATTGGCATTATAATAGAGAGTAACTCAATATCTGTCTGTCTGCTTCTTCATTGTCTAATCTCTTTTTCATTTGCCTATAATTCTTATTCTATCCATGACAAATTAGTGGCCCCATTTTTCAATAGAAACAGATGACAGATTTTTAAAGAAGCTACATTTAAAAAGCCTCATTACTTGTATTTCTTATACTTCACTTATTCTGTTCATTCCATCAAATGCTTCTAACAATGAATGGTTTAAGTACCATCCAAAGCTGGCAAATTTAGTGTGCTTGGATTTATTTGGGGAAATTTGGATTTAAGAGTACACATGATAGACAATCATGTCTCTATTGTACCCAATTCACTGGTCTTAAAGAAAGGAAAACATTTATAAGCTATTTCCAGGCAGAACCTAAATGATCTAGATTATGTAGCTTTTGCAATATTTTCTACAGTTTTGTCAGTTAGAACATACCCTATCAGTGATATTACTAAGTTTGACAATGGTATTCCTTTTTTCCCCTTGAAATTTGATTGTCTTTCCTGAAATTGGTTTCTACTTTTGGCAGCTTAAATGACCTTTATCTTGACAAAATGTTTCTATACAGAATATCTGGCTGTAATGCCACAATTCTAGTCTCTTTCACACATTAGAAGCTTTTCTTTTGGAGTCATCCAGCTATTGTGGCTTTGTAACATTTTAACAAGACCTGGGTGATGCTCTGAAAATATTATATTGAACAGAGGAACTCCTGGAAGGGACTTTGGGTCTTTTTGTGGTATATGGTGTACTCACTTCTGAAGGCAAGCCGTTCTGCTGATAAATTGTTCAGTTAGAATGTTTCCCCTTAATTCTAGTTTGCTTGATTAATTTCCATCCATTGTTTCTTGTCTTGCCTTCTGATGCTTTGGAGAATAGGTCTTCTTTGTGGCAATCCCTCAAATATTGGAACACTGTTATCATGTCAACCCCTAGTACTTCTTTTCTCTAGACTAAAGGTAAAGGTAAAAGGCTTCCCTCGCACATATGTGCTAGTTGTTTCTGGCTCTAGGGAGAGATGCTCATCTTCATTACAAAGCCAAAGAGCCAGCACTGTCCAAAGATGCCTCCGTGGTCATGTGGCCAGCATGACTAAATACCAAAGGCGTCCGGAACGCTGTTCCCTTCCCACCAAAGCGGTCTCTATTTTTCTACTTGCATTTTTTACATGTTTTTGAACTACTAGGTTGGCAGAAGCTGGGACAAGTAATGGGAGCTCACTCCATTATGAGATGCTAGGGATTCAAACTGCTGAAGTGCCAACCTTTCTGATCGACAAGCTGAGTGTCTTAGCCACTGAGCCACTGTGTCCTCTTTTCTCTCTCTTTCTCTCTCTCGATAACACTATATTTGTTATTGTTATAATTCCTGCAACATTTCCTGAATTATATGTTTTTTCAATAATATACATAAATGGTGAGAGAATGACTCAGGCCTAGGAGAATCAAACTGAAATTGATGACCATCCCTTTATGCATGTTTTTATATTAAGGCATGTTCATGAGTGGCCTATTAGATTTTTTTTTTAATTTTACACAGTTGTATCATAAGCTTGAAAGGATGATTTATTTCTAAATGCTGCAGCAGTGATTCAGAAATAAGGAGTGATCAAATGAAAAGCATACCTAATGTTCCAATTGTGGTGCACTTGGCTTACCATGATACATGATGTGTTAAAACATTAAATTCCAAAGGCTGATGGGAATTCATTATTTCATCCTCCAAAGAATTGGTTGACAATAAAGTCTTTATTTCAATCTTTACTTTGCATAAAGAACAAATGAGCTTTTGAAAGCTCGGTCAGCAAAAGGTAAAATCACTTCTATCCCATATCCTGCCATCCTCTTTTCCACATTGCTGAGAAGTCCTAACTAATAGAATTCTTAAAGTCTAGATTTTTAAGGAGTAACAGTAGAGGTCCACAATTTTGCTATGATATTGATAATAATAATGGAATAACAGAGTTGGAAGGGACCTTGGATGTCTTCTAGTCCCTGCTCAACCATTATAATGATAGAGCACCCAAAACTGCTGAAGGCAAGCTGTTCCACTGGTTAATTGTTCTCACTGTCAAGAAATTTCTGCTTAGTTCTAGGTTGCTTCTCTCCTTGATCAGGTTCCATCTATTGTTTCTTGCCTTGCGTTCTGGTGCTTTGAAAAATAGATTGAACCCCTCTTCTTTGTAATTATGCAAAGAATAACATATTACATTGGAGATTTATATAATCATCATCTAGGACATCCTTAGAACTAGTTTGATTTGGATATAAGTACAAAATACCTGCAGATGTTACATGAAAATATGATGCAACTGCTATGTAATATATACCCTGTCACAATATTATACAAAAATTGCTCCATTGTAATGATGGATATTCAATTAAGCAGCTGACTTATAAATTTCCTATAATTGGATTAGATATTTATTACCAATAATAGTCTCTCAATTGCAGTTCACTAATTAAATCCTTATACTGCCTATCTTTTGTCCTTCACTGATGATATTACTTCAATAATATGCCTATGGTTTCTTTAAACTAAATCTTGCATTAACCTTGAGAGTAATTTACCTTCACAATGTCCAGTAGAATGTTTGACTTGAAAATCTACATGAAGCATGAATAAAAGTACTATAACACTGTATTTAAAGTATTGAGATAAAGTGGAAGATTATTTTAGCTTTCTGAAGTGGCTGGAGCTTTTTATTTCTCTTTCATTGTCTCACCTTTCTAGTTGTTCACCTGCTCCATGGAAATTCAACAAAGTGTCACATTGAAAAATAAGAAGCTAGAGAGTCTGCATACTGACAAATAGATTTTTGTATAAGACAGGTTCCCATGCACTCTTCACTAAATCATAAGTAAGGTAAGTCCAGGGGCTCTATCTCCCATCTACGAGAATATGAAAATATTCACATTCATTTTCTTTGAAAAAATTGATAGCAATATCTGTTCTATCATCTTGAATGAGAATAGTTGGCAGGGGATGCTAAGAAAATGCATTTATCATCAACCCAGCTTTGGCTGAAAGACATTTATATTTCTAAGGAAAAACTGTTATGCTTTGGAGCTATTCTTCTAAATGTTAATAAAACACATTTGTTGTTTCAATCTCTCCTAACACCAGCCCAACGTGGGGTTGCCACTGAAGTTGAGATTGTGAAGGAAAGAGTCATGGTGGCACAGTGATTGGAATGCAGTATTCCAGGCTCACTCACTGCTCACTGCCAGGAGTTCAATTCTGACTGGTTCAAGGTTGACTCAGCCTTCCAGCTTTCCGAGTCTGGTAAAATAAGGACCCAAATTGTTGGGGACAATATGCTGATCCAGTAAATTACTTAGAGAGGCACTGTGTAATGCACTGTGAAGGCCTAAGTGCTATTGCTATTGTTATTACTAAGAAGATTGTCCATGCACATCCCTGCAGAGATACTAGGTAGAATGCCTGAAGTGCCCATGTTCCCCTTGCAAACAGTGCATCTACAAATGTTTTGTATAGCATAATCACAACAGTCAATGTTGTGTTTGAAATTTCTTCACCCCATTTTCTTAGTTATATTTTTTTCATTGTTTACCTCTAATGTTTCTGGAATATCTACCAAGGATTCTGGAACATCATTTTTCATCTGAAAATAACAAATGTTAGGTCATGATTAGGTATCAGCTTTAAAAGCAAAGAGTTCATTATTTGGCAGGAGCCTTTTTCACAATTTTGGCAGGAGCTTTTTTCATAGTTAAGATTCGACAACTGAAGTCAAGTTGCAGGACTGTCAATAATTTTGCTACCGGAGACAAAAAATAAGATGGTATGAGATGCTAGCTAATACTGGAGAAGAAATATTGTAATCCCTGTGTTTTACCTTATCAGTGAGATGGGCAGCAAATAAATTTAATACATGAATAATAATGAATACAACTAAATTACAAGCAGCATTTTGACTACAGAGTAGGCTGCATGTAACATAACTCTCTTCTTCAACAGGCCATTGTCACCTCCTAAAATTTGCCGGTCAAAATTATAGGCTTTCAGAATATTTCATTTTTCAGATATTTCTCTTTGTGTATCACTGTAAAATTGATACAGATTCACTGATGGCCACTCACTGCCCTCAAATCACATGAAGACCATAGGCTAGTTTCACACAACCTTTGGGTTAATTTCAAAGCCTAGTTACAAGACAGCAGTCCAAACTGTGCCAAGAATGGTTCATTCTTCCAAAACCAAGAAAATGAGGATCCTTGTCATTTTTAGACTTTTGTTCTCCTCACTTTTTGCTCCAGCCTTGCCTATTGGTTAGTCCCCCCCAAGTGATTATTCTTGAAGGCATGAGCAGCAGAATAAAAGGTTGTCCATCCTTCATAAACTAACTTCATGGTTTGGCTGAACATTTTGAAAGTTGATCACAATGGGATTCCAGTGATTTCTTTCCTTTTATATCTTTTCATGCCATCTCCTTAAACCTGTGTCAATTATTCATCCAGAGTATTGAAAGATTTCACTTGTTGAAAAACCAAGCTACAAGTTGGACTTTTTCATTCAAGTTCTTCACAAATATAGAATAATGTTTGATATGGAAAAGAGATTTTTGCATTAGAAGAGAATTAGACAATATAGACAGATTTTCTCCATTGTCTGCTTACATACCTTAGTCAAGAAGATGTTCATACACGTTATAGCTTCCTTAAGAGGAGTCTTGAATTTCTCTATTGGCATACAACTGACATAAGTGCCAATGTAAAGAAAGATCAAATAGTTGAAGACCATTGTGATGAGAAATAAACCCTTCAGTTTCCTCAGGTGAACCTGGTAAAACTTGGAATGTTCTTCTCATATATATGCATATCTCTCATAGTAACGGAAATGATTAATATCTCCCATAAAGCAAGCAAACTCAGTGGAGAAACAGACTAGAGGAAATTATCTCAAGCGATGGAATCTGCTCATTGCATATCTGATGTTGAGACATGTCTTGAAATGAGGAGAGTTTCTATTCTGAAGAAAGATGTTTGCAGATAAGGATATGGGGCAACCAAATTCTACATATCCTCTTCAGTCATTTTATGCCACTGGCACGTTTGTATTCAAGTTCCACCCTCACCCCAAGGATTGCTAAGACAGAAATATATTTTAGTTAAATGTTATTTGGAATTATTCAACCAGAAACTAATTTCTTGGATGTCTTATATATCTGTAACTATGGCTACCTTACCTGGGCTACAAAAAATTTGGAATATTCAAATATTCCAATTTGATTAATTTGCTTATTTCTCTCCTTTCTGAAAGTTTGAAATGGAAAAGGTAATAATAGAATTTTCAGCTTTTGTTTCTGTTGTTTTTTTAAACTTTTATAAGTCAGTGTTGTTTTGATGATTAGCTAATTTGTTTTTACTTTCTGAAAGGATCCATCTTTTCTGAAGGCATCACGATAATCTCATTATTTATCAACTTGAGCATTTGCAAAATTAGGCCAGTCTGAAAACAGAAATCAATTGCTGCGCATGACAATCTCCTTCAAATAGTTTTTTAAGATGGCAGAAGCTAAGAAGGCAGAATTACCTATAATCAAAGGCACAAGGAGAAAATATGTTACATTTGGAAAACAAAGTACTTAATTACCAGATTTCTCACTGTATTCACATTATTCATTGATTAACCTTCCTTAGTTTAGCTCGCTTGGGATGATGAAGTATTTTATTGTGTTAGTATTTACAAGATGGCATGGGAAAGTGGGTAAATGATGACATATCTTTAATGATGTTATCAGATAAATGCCACAATTTTTGTATGATGTCAGGATGTAGGTATGTCAAGATGGAGTTTGGATGTTAATCCATGCCTATTGTCATTTTACATCCTTGTGGGTTGCTGCAGGTACGATTAGCTCTTATTTTGTTAAAAAAAATAATGGCCATCCTTGACTCCATGTTCATTTAACACTTTTAGATATTTACGCTGATCCTAATGGATATTCATTATCAGATGATTAGAGCACATAATCATGACCTGCCTGGGTGAAGGATTCGCTGTTGATCTAACTGTAAAATTAATATGCTCACTTTTCAAGGGCCACACTTCATATGACCTATATTCCAATGCACTCCACAATGCCTATCATTGCACATCTATCTATATACCTTTAAAACTCTCATTGCCATGACCTTTAACTGGGTGAAGTATGGATCATAAGGCAAGAGTTTTTGAACCAAGGTACTTCAAATGGGCTAACTTATAGAATGTGTCCAAAATTTGGGACACATGACTCCCAAGGGATTGAAATTTGGGAAAGTTGTCCTATTGGAAGCAGCTGCAGAACTGCTAGGCTTCTCATGGGGTCATATGATCTTCATTTTCAATACATTGTGACAGTTTCCCAGGCAGTCCTGCAATCTCTTGCTCCCTCCCCCATCCAGCAATCACTTACCTGCGGGATGGGATGGGATGGGATGGGAAGGGAAGGGAAGGAAAGGGAAGGAAAACATTCCAATACTCTTTGCCAGATTCCCATAAAGAAGTTCAGTGGGGAAGCCAGCTGTTACTACTGCTCCCACTGTTTCCAACCCCCCCCCCCACCCTTGGTCATTCTTTTTCTNCCACTGTTTCCAACCCCCCCCCCCACCCTTGGTCATTCTTTTTCTCTCTTTAGGGAAGGAAGTAGCTCTGAAATGATCACCCAATGGGATCATTGGTTGTCAAATGTATATTAGGATTGTAGACATTATGGTGACTTCTTCTCCTTCTACAGCCAGATGGAGGTCTAACAAGAAAGACAGAAGTGTGATATATATATTTCATTATAGTTATATATTATTGCACTTCTATATATAATATAAAACACTTTTCCCAGACTGGTGCCTTCCAGAGGTGCAACTGGATAGTCAATTATGCCTAGTTTTTTTAAAATAAATTTTCTCTCCATAAAGTTGTGGTATCTGAGCAGCATCAACTATAAAATTATTGGAAAGTGCTGCTATCACATGATACTCCTTGGTACAAGACTGCTTTTGTGTGCCATTTAGGGAATTTTCTTATATATTTTCTATCTATTCCAGTTTGTATTTCTGTGTAATTGTAACATTTTGGTGGGTTTTGGTTCTCTTTTACGATTTGAAAGCTAATTTTCCTCTATTCCAATTAGAAGACAATAAGTTAACAAACTTGCTAAAACATATCTTGTTCTCTCTTTTATCTGCAAGCTACTTTTAAGTTTAACTTAGGGTCACATAGTTTTATTGATGACCAAGGTTAATTAAATCACTGTTCAGCAAAGCCAGAAATTTCTTTGAGAACATGTCCAGGTTCTTCTTTTTTTCTTTTTCATTATTCCCCATTGCTTTGATATATCTAGCAAGGTGAGCACGATAGGAAATGCAGTCCTTGAAGGTGACAATCTACTTTGTAGTGTTAGTGTTATGAATGGAGCAATTTATTCTTCAGATGTAAATCAAACAGATGTAGAAGGGAGTTTAAAAAAGAACAGAAGTTATATTTGTACCTTAATCTACCTTGATCTAAAGGATGAAAAGGTTCATGATGAACCAAAGACATATGAGAATTAGGCAATTCTGAGTTGTATGTATGTTTTATATTCAGAATAAGGTTAAATGCATGTTCAGAAGAATAAACTGAAAGCAGAACACTGATATTCTTCACAGCAAGAAAGCAGTGAGTTTGTTCTACATTGTTGTAGCTACCCCAACAACTTTAATGCAACCTTATGTTGGTCTATGACTGCAATCAATTTTGGGTTTGGGTTTTTTTAACACAACCTAAAAATAGAATGTAAATGAGATATTGGTGTTATTTCCAATAATACTTGTAGATCTGGGTGTACCAATATGAAATTATCAGCACTGCCAATAGATGGCTGAGTTTCAATGATGTAGCTTTAGGCCACTTAGGGAAATGAGATGGTTTAAAAGTTTAAAAGTAGAAGGTAAGGCTATTACTTTTGATGCACCTGAATTTAATATTTCCATCCTTTGCCTTTATAGAAGTTGGCAGGTTCAAGATACAAGATATATTTATATTCTGCATAAATTGCAAAACCTTGAGAACAAAATGTTTATTGGAATGAATTTTTTCTTGTGAGTGTAATCCATTATACATAATAATGTATACTCCTCTGTCAAAATACTATATATACACACAAACATATAATAATAATAATAATAATAGAATAAGACACCAGGTTACTCACATCTTATGCACAACGAAACCACCAAAAAATAATTTGCAAAAAGATGAATTC
>BHFT01030825.1:0-34013 GCA_004320025.1 Laticauda laticaudata
CCTCCAGCACTCTTCCCCCCCCCCAGCCCAATTTATTTTCGCCCCACCCCATTTCTACGGCAGCCGGAAAGATAAGCAGAAGAAGGATTCTTGAAGGCTGACAGTTTTTTTTCCATTGAAGACATTTTGCTTCTCATCCCAGAAGCTTCTTCAGCTCTGACTGGATGTTGGTGGGGAAGGGAAGGATTGATCCTCCTTGCAGACAGCTGGTCATTTGAGGAAACAAAACAGCCACTTCATAAATGCATGGCACAACATAGAGAACAAACCCTTCAGGACTTAGATTCAGCAGTCCATTTGCATTTGAAAGACAAAAGCCGCTCTTTTGAAGACAGCAAAGTTCATATTTTGGACAGAGAGGACTGCAAGTTTGAAAGAGAGGCTCCAAGAGGCCATCTAGGTCCAAACTGAATAGCCCTCTCTCAACAGAGGGGGAGGGATGCAACATCATCTATCTCCAGTTTACAACACAGTCCTTTCAGCAGCTCCAAGAAGGCTATGCTGCCCACATGGAGAAAGTGAGTAAATGAGAAATGGCTACCAAGGGAGCGTCCCCTTCCTCACCTTGCCCATGGATCAGCATGGCATCCACTGCCCCTTCAGAAGTCCCTTTGTCCACATGTCGCCACACTGGGAGGAAAATAAAAAACTAGATCAACCTTTTAAGAAGGCCTTGCACCCACAACAGAAGCTGCGCTCTTTCCCATTTGGGGGAGGCCCTTTCGCTCCCCGGGAGGCGCTCTAGGCAAGGATCCAAAAAAGACACTCACAGATTTCACCACTGCGGGAGTTCAGCGCCGCCACCACGTTCTCCTCTGTAGCCACAATCAGTTTCTTGGAGGCAGGGGAGGCTTCCAAAAAGGCGAATTTGAGCTTGCCCACGTACTGCTGCCTCCTGCAATACATGCAAAGAAAAATCACATTTTCGCACGCTTCCTGCAGTCATAAATTGAAACAACCAGGAGGGGTTCAAGATATTCTCTTCACTGAAAGGAAAATATAGGTCCTGGGGTGCAACTCTCGTCTGTTCCCCAATGGCCATGATAGTCCATCCACCCACCCCCTCCTCACCTTCTATGTATTTACTTATTTGTAAAATGTATTGGCTTGCCCATCTTATTACAGAACAACTGTGAGGCTCACAACCCTAAAATCTGAAATATCTGTAAGATCGCACACCCTTTTCACTCCTCAAAGCGCAAGGCTCCCCAAGGCAAATTGCATTAGTTCGGTGATTTATTTATTGTATGGCAAATCGCACTAGCATTCATCAGGTTACCTAGTTGGGTCATGAAACATCTGCAAGAAAATATCCAAGTTCAGAGAGCACCAAGGACCCCACAATCCTTCTCTTCCTCCTCGACTATAAATACTCCCCCTCCTAACACTGATGTTACCTAGTTGGGTCATGAAAGAAAACTGCCAAGCTTAGAGAGCACCTCCTTCTCTTCCTCCACCCCCACTTCCTCCTAGCATTGATGATGTTACAGTATTTAGTTGGGTCATGAAACATCTGCAAAAAAACCACCCAGCTCAGAAAGCTGCAAGGACCCCACAGTCCTCCTCCTCTCTGCATACTCTACTCCTTTCTAGCACTGATGACATTACCTAGTTGGGGTAATGCAAGAAAACAAACAAATCCAGAGAGCACCAAGGACCTCAGTCATTGTCCTCCTCCTCCTCCTCTTCCTTGCACATCCCAAACCTCCTAACACTGATTATGTTACCTAGTTGGGTCATGAAACGTCTGCAAGAAAACCTCCCAGCTCAAGAGACCACCAAAGATCCCTCATGTCAACCCTGAGTTGCAAATATTCTCCTTTATTAGTCTGGCAAATAAACTCAGAGAAGCAGCTGCTTTTCACCCCAGAAGCGCCCTAATTTAAGGGCCGGTTTGCCACGTCTGGATGTTTTATCAACGCCACGAAGTGCCCTCCTTCTCGCCCACAAAGCGAGCAGCAGCGCCCCCGTCCCTTTCTAGTGGCGGGCAGTTCCACGGGGCAACCCTGACGGCGCCGCCCTTCGAGGCAGGCAGGGCAGCCGGTCACCCACCAGTCGAACTTGCCCACTTGGTCCTCGTAGACGGCGCCCGCCGGCGGGGGAAGCCAAGAAAGGACCAGGAGCGACAAAATAAGCAGCGGCTGGACGGGCGCCGCCATGACGACCCAAAGGAGACAGGAGCCGGAAGGGGAAAGAAAGCCTCCGCTGTCCCATCAGGCTCTGCGCGACCATAGAGGCAAGAGATAGACTTCCGGCTTCCGGCACTTAGAGATAGGAATGTTGTAGAGTGACCTTGAGGGTGGAAAAAAGAAAAGATCCACAGAACAAATCTCGCTGTAATCCCTCAACTGGCTTTGCTTGTCATATCTTTAAAAAATTATTTTAAAAAAAAACGAAAATAAAAAACGGAGAAAATCAATCTATGCATAGATCTACAGCTGCCCTCCCATCAGGCACCGCGCGAAAGGCCCACAACCCGAGCGTCGAAGGACCTCATGAGGGGGAGTTGAGAGGCAGCGTCGAATATTGCCCGATGGGGGGGGAGGGGGGATAAAAGAACAAAATAAAACGGACCGAAATAATAATAAAAAAAATATCTTATAAAGAGGCTGAACGAGGCAGACCTTTTTTTTTTCCCCGTGAGGCTTTTTTTTTTTTCCTGGCTCGGGAAATCAGGCGCCGCCGGGGACACCTCAACCCTTCCCGTCGGCCCGCGAGGCTCCGCCCATCGCTGCCGCTGCCGGAAGGAGCTGCACGTGGGTGGCCGCGATGCCCAAGTCCAAGCGGGACAAGAGGGGTGAGTGGGGGGGGGAGGGAATAACCCCCCCGGGGTCAGGGGTCTCCTCCCTCTCCCTCTCCCCCCAGGCGCTTTCTCTTCCTCCCCCCATACAGGAAAGCAGGGGACGCCCTTTGCTTTTTGCACAACTTTTCTTGCTATTTGTTTGCACAACAACCCTGCCAGGTAGGCTAGGCAGCGCAACACAACATCCAGCGCCAAGAGAGGGCTGATGGGGGGGTGGGGGGGGTGTAGCCTTTTTCTTCTAGTCATTTTCTATCCCAAGAGTGTGTGTGTGGGGGGGGGGGAACCTTTGGTTGCACAGGTAGTGCCAATTCCCATCTCTGAAGATCCTGGGGGTTGTCGTGCTCCAAAGTATCAGCGGTTCAACTTGCTTTTCCCCCAGCTCTTATTTTTTGAAAATAAAAAATAAAATGGCTGAATTCCTGGTGACCATTTCCAATGGGGCCATGACAAAAGCGGACTGGATGAACTCAAAGGAGGGTAATTGATTCATGGATTGATCCCCCCCTCCCCTTCATTGGGGTTCTGGGTCGAGATCGATGGGGGCCTCCTGGAAGGCATCCACTGGCTGCTCTGGAACTTACCCTGAAAATTGAGACTTTTTCAAAGAGATAAGACTTTGGAGCTGGGAAGAAGTTGCTCATTCACAACATGGTGGGAAATGCAGACCTTTAAAGTCAAGTACGCTGCTTCCCTGAAAAATTATTTTTTTATAATTTTTATAGCTCCTTCCTTCCTCCCCATCCATCTGTATCTTTTTCCTTCCCTCCCATTCATCCTGTTTTTCCTTCCTTCCTTCCGATCCATCCAAACCATCTCCCCTTCCTTCCTTCTATTTTCCCTGTCTGCTCCATTGTCCTTGTGCCGCAGTGCAATTTCCAAATGAAACCACAATCCACAACATTCCCTACTGAATCCGTCACTTTCTTCCTTGCAGTCTCCTTAACCAAAACCACCAAGAAAGGTTTGGAAGTGAAGCAAAACCTGATAGAAGAGGTAAGCAAGAGGTGGTAAGCCAGCTGTCGAGCAGCAGTCATTTCGTTTAAAGGGTCGTCTTGCAGGATGACTATTAACTTCCCCAACATAAGGATTAATGTTATTGTAATTAAGCTATATAGGGGTATCACCTAAGTTTTCTCTTCTGTGGGAAAATCCTGACATTTGGGCCTGTGAAACTTCCTCAAGATAGAAAATGCAGGGTGTGAAAATCAAAAACGAAACCGACTGCCTATTTTTATTATTTTTTGTCTTTAGCTACGAAAATGCGTGGACACCTACAAGCGTCTCTTCATTTTCTCTATTGCCAACATGAGAAACAACAAACTGAAGGATGTTCGCAGTGCTTGGAAACACAGCAGGTGACTCCCTTATAGCCATTTGGATCTTTGCCTGGAAAGCTTCCGTTTATTTAAATAGGAAAAGCAGAAACTGAAGGTGATGCTCCCTTGAAAGAATAGTGGAGCTTTTGAATTTTCACCAGAATTTATTTATTTTTCCTTTTTATTCCAGGATATTTTTTGGGAAAAACAAAGTGATGACTGTGGCCCTGGGTCACAGCCCTTCGGATGAATACAAAGATAACTTGCATGAGGTAAAGCACCAGACTTTAAAAACTACCTCACTTCACTTGCCTGTGGCCTACTCTTATGAAGCAGGCCCTTCCCCCAGACCTGGGCTCCCAGAATCCTGAAGCCCCACCCTGGGAAAAGTCACTTAATCACCTCATCCTCCGTTTTTTTAGGTCAGCAAGCATCTGCGGGGAGAAGTCGGGCTCCTTTTCACAAATCGCACGAAAAGTGAAGTTGTAAAGTAAGTTTTTCCCAAAAAGAACACCCGAAGATTTCAACTACCGTGTTTCCCTGAAAATGAGACCTTGTCTTTTTTATATATATATATATATATATATATGTATGTATGTATGTATGTATGTATGTATGTTGTATGTATGTATTTTTTTCAAGCTTTCGCGGATACTTACATGTGTGCTGTTTAGCTTCCTTCGGGTATTATCCACGTCATTATAGTTGTGCTTTTAAAGTTGTAAAATTTTAAATACGAACTCCATACAGAAGCCTGATGATGGCAGATGAGATTCTGCTGAAACATTGCTACAACTTTAACAGAACTACAATGACGTGGGATAATAACCGAAGGAAGCTGAACAGCATATATATATATACACACACATACATACATTACATACATACATACATACATACATACATAATATATAATATATATATTAAAGTTTTCGCGGGTACTTACATGTGTGCTGTTCAGCTTCCTTCGGGTATTATCCCACGTCATTGTAGTAATTGTAATACCCGAAGGAAGCTGAACTGCATTCATGTAAGTACCCGCGAAAACTTAAAAAAACATATATATATACACACACACACACACACAGAATACAGAAGCCTTCAGTACAGAAGCCTGATGATGGCAGATGAGATTCTGCCGAAACATTGCTACAACTTGAAAAGCACTACAATGACGTGGGATAATACCTGAAGGAAGCTGAACGGCATGCATATATATGTGTGTTGTGTGTGTGTGTGCGCCACCAAAAAAGGCACCAGATCTTATTTTCAGTGGACGTCATCCACTGACTAACCTCATTTGCACGCACTGCACTTGGCTTCCTTTTTGCTGTCAGAGGCCTTCAAGAACTTCTTCTGCAGCCGGCAAGGCTATCCTGGAGGCCTCTGGAGCCCATAACTGAGTTCTGGATCGTCCGGAGCTTTGTTATCGGCTCCAGAGGCCTTCAGGAAAGCCTTGCCAGCCATGCCAGCTGCAAAAAAAATAGGCCAGCAAGGCAGGTGTCAGAGTGTGCGAGGCCTGGCTACAACTGTCCAAAGGTATGTAGTGGGGCAGCTCCACCCCCCCCCCATCCCCACCCTTTCTTAATTTTTACCCATCCACTCTGGAGTGGGTGGTATCTTATTTAGGGCTTATTTTGGGGATAGGGTTTATATTGGATCCACATGTAAAAATCAAGCTAGGACTTACTTTGAAGGTCGGTTGTATTTCTGGGAAAAAAAGGTAGGAAAACCTGTATTTTGGATTGTGGAAGATTTCAGTGGAAGCTTTTTGAGAAGGGCTGTATCCTGGCATCCCTTGCCCTTTTAATCAGCCTGTAGGCTGCCATGTAACCGGTTTTTAAGCCCCATGACAAATAGGGCAAATCACAGAATTTCAGTCTGAATTACTGTGCCTTTTCTGCTTTCAGAAGCAAAATAAAATCTACAACCTAGAAAAGAGATTATCCTCTTTACGGTATTGCTGGTTAGTTGTAGAATCAGTTGCCCTGTATCCTCCTGTTTTCAGCCATCTGAATTCACCGTCCCTGTAGCATTTCCTGAAAAAATGGTAGCGTGATGACCTAAGGCGTGATACAAAGACAACCCAGCCAGATAATAAGTAGGGGTCCCTTTATTAGCTCCAGTTACCTTTTGGTTTGGAGAAAAACTCTTCCAGGAACCTGCAACAGCCTTTGGCTGCAGATATTCTAGTCCAAAACTATAAATCCACCAAAGCAATAAATCTGGAAGTGAAGTAACATGGCAATAAATGAAACCATTTGGGAGGATTCCAGGAATGCAGATAACAGCAGCCAACATTTAGATAAACTCAACATTTCTTCCCGGAAAACACAGCTTGCAACTACCTCTTTTTTAAGCTCCTTTCCCAGGTGTGCCTTGTGAAGGGAATCAGGGCTCTCTCCTCCCCCATAAGCCACACAACCCACGTTGCTCCCTTCTCCATTCCTGCATGCCCTAGGATGAAGAGAGGGTGGGCCTGGGTCTTCCTCTGAATTCCCTCTCCCCTGTTCTACCTCTCCACTGCTCTGCCCAGCCTGACTTTGCCCTTCCCCAGTTTCCTCCACAGCCAACAGAGCCATACTCCCACTCTCTGTCAGCTGTTCGTCTTCCTCCTCGGAGTCAGACTCTGATGGGGGCATGACAGGTATTTCTTCCTTCACCTTTCTCACCTCGCCTCGGGTTGTCCAGGTGATACTACGGGAGAATGCAAGAACAGAGTTGCTAGTCCCGATGAATTTCAACTCTGCACCTCTCTTTTCCTTTTGCAGCTGGTTTTCCCAATTCAGAGAGACCGATTTTGCCCGGGCTGGAAACAAGGCCACCTTTGCAGTCAATTTGGATATGGGACCCCTGGAGCAGTTTTCCCATTCCATGGAACCTCAGCTGAGGCAACTTGGATTGCCCACCGCCCTAAAAAAAGGTTGGGAACGTAGCCTGAAAAAACACTGGCAGGGTTCTTTCCTCTGGCAATCTCCCTTCATTTTTCTCCTGATTTTTTTTCCCTTCTTCTTCCCTTTCCTAGGTGTAGTGACGCTTCTCTCTGATTACGAGGTTTGCAAAGAGGGGGACATCCTCACCCCAGAACAAGCTCGCATTTTGGTGAGTGGCTGCAAATGATCCTTCTTTCATAGCTGCATTTTCCATGGTTAGATTTTCCCCTATATACGCAACCCCATTGCGCCACGATACTTGAGAATTGCAACAGAAACTTGGAAATTGAAAGGCAGACTAATTTTTCATTCCTGTTTCCTCCAGATTTAAGTTACCAGTGCATTTCGTTCCTTCACAGACAGTTTTAAAATACTTTCCTAGACTGACACCTCTCTCTGAGTGCATTAATTTTGATTAACATGCATGAAAGATAGCTGTTATTTAAATAGCGCAGTGAGTTCTTTTTTCTTCTAATTCTGTCGTTTAACTATGCAAAGAGAACCCTGAACATTTATTCCACCTTATTACAGAAGTTTGTCTCCCTTGTTCTTCGATCCTGAAGCTTAAGTTTGTTTTCCTGACAGCCACAGTGAGCGGTTTCTACGGAAATGTAGAGGCTTTCCCATTTTTTTCCTGTGCCTTAGACCAGGGGTCTTCAAGCTTGGCAATCTTAAAAACTTACGGTGACCTACCACTGCACCATAGATAATATCTTACCTTACTACACCTCTGTATGGTTTGCCAATTGAATGGTGGCAGATAGGAAAGAGGGTGGCAGAGGGTTAAAAGATCATTGCCCAGAGGATCATGGGTTGCCCTCTCCCCTCTTTGGAAGAGCTTTATAGCTCCCCGCTGCCTTAAGAAAGTTCAAAACATCCTCAAAGATCCATCTCATCCTGGGGACCCTTTTTTTTAAACTATTACCATCTGGCAGACAGTACAGGATAATAAAAACAAGGACAAATAGGCTGAAAAACAGCTTCTATCCCAGGACAGGAGCTCTATTGAATTCTATTGTATATCATGCAGTTTTGGTGTAGTGTTGCAGGTTTTCAATTCAATGTGTGGAGTGTGAAGGATGTGTGTTTGTGTTTATTTTCATGGTCATGAAGTGCACTGAAGGTGTTTCATTTCATAGTACAAGATGCAATGACAAGAAAGTAAACTAAATTTTTAAGACTTGTGGACTTCAACTGCCAGAATTCTTTCTCCAGTCATGATACCTCAGGAATTCTGGGAGTTGAAGTCTACAAGTCTTCAAACTTGCCAACTTTGAAGACCCTTGCCTTATGACTGTCACGAACATATTTCATTTTCTGGTTCTGAGTGCCGTCCATGAGACATCAATGCTTTTAATTTCAGAAACTTTTTGGATACGCAATGGCTGAGTTTAATGTGATGATCAGGAGTGTGTGGGATGCTGAGACGGGAGAATTTGAACAGCTGGAGACCCCCACAGGGGACCCTTCAGGAGAGATGGAGGAGGAGGAGGAAGATGCAAGTAATGAAGAAAACTAGAGCAGAAGAAATACCAATAGACTTGGCTTTTTTATGAGTTTCATAACTGTTGTCCTCTTAATGGAGGACTGAACTAATAATTTAAGGATACTGTCATAATATGACTTTTTATGTATGTGTGTGTATATATATATATATGTGTCTATAAAAATGTATAAAAGAACTTATAGCGTGTTTGTTGTCTTTACAACCAATTAAAGTTTGTGAAACCAGTAATTCAACATTAGGATTCGTGTCTTGCAGCAAGCACTCTTTAATTCCCCTTTCCCTAAGAATTGAGACCCACCTCTGCCCCCTGGCACGCCTTCAGCGGAAGTAGTTGGGGCAGTCGTGCGCTGTGAGGTGCCAGGCTTTCTCAAATGCCTCCACCACGCTCGGGATGAGAGGCCCCTCCTCGCTGGAACGGAGATTTTCCTGCAACTGGTCCATGTTGGACATGCCAATGATCACAGCGTCTCCATATTTATCCTGGGGAAGGGAAGAGAAGAATAAAACTGCACAAACAGCAGCCAGATCGAAGGAGTAAAGTCATGTCAGGAGAAGGATTGGGGTTGAAAATGGAAGGCATCCCTTCATCAAATCAAACGTTTATTGTCAATGCACATCATGTGTTCAATGAAATTGAAATGAGCCTCCCTTGGTGTTGGGCCCTGCAAAGTCCTTCCTGTATTAAACCTAATTGTGGTGTTCATGTTGTGTTCAGAAGTCTCACAGCCCACAGAAAAAAAGCTGTTTTTCAGCCTATTCGTTTGGCTGGCTGTGCTTCTGTATCTCCTGCCCGATGGAAGGAGAGGAAAGAAGTGCTGACCAGGGTGTGAATCTGTGGCTGAGGCAGCAGATCCTGGCAATTTTGTTGAAAATGGAAGGCATCCCTTCATTGCCCCACAGAGAAGAGTTCAAAGTTTTCCCTAAAGTCGGTCCCTAAAAGTCAGTCCTTAAAGACCGACGGATTTTGCAACCACAAAGGCCGAAAGCTCTTAAAAACTTCAGAGATGTCCCAAAGATGGTTTTTCAAGAGGCAACTAAAACTTACTTGTTTTTTTTTCTTTGAATCAAGTTGCCAACAGCCAAGGACCTCTTGTTCTGGTTGAAGTTGGCAAAAAGCAGTTGGCCTGAATTGGCCTTGTTGCTCTGGCTAGCTAAGTTCATGGGCGGCCTCATCGCCCGTCCATCCCCGGGGGAGCGAAAGGAGGACGGTGAGGCTCAGCCCATCTTCTCCAGCCATCTCCTCAGGGGTGCCTTGTTTCCGCTTTGTCCTTGGCTGTTCGCAGCGTGTTTCAAAGAAAAACCAGGAAGTCCAGTTGCCTCTCAAAAAAGCACCTTAGGGACAGCCATGACCTGGATGGCTGAAAATCTCCATAAACCAACAGCAGAGGTCCATTTTTTTAATATTATTTCCAGGATAACACCGTTTTCCCCAACAATATGACCTATCGTGGAAGTAAGTCCTAGCTTGATTTTACACATGTGCCCAAAATAAGCCCTAATTAATATCCCGCTCACTCCAGAGTGTGTGGGTAAAAATTAAGCTTGGGGGATGGTGGTGGAGTTGCCCTACTACTTTACCTTTGGACAGTTGTGGCCAGGCCTCACACACCCCGACACCTGCCTTGCCAGCCCATTTCTTCTGCAGCTGGCAAGACTCCTGAAGGCCTCTGTAGCTGAGAACAAAGCTCTGGATCGATCCGAGCTCTGTTATCCACTGCAGAGGCCTTCAGGAAAGCCTTGTCGGCCACAGAAGACGTTCCTGAAGGTCTCTGGCAGCGAAAAGGAGGCCGGGGGCGACATTTGCAAGTGAGGTTAGTCAATGGATGACATCTCCCAAAAATAAGACCTGGTGCCTTTTTTTTGGTGGCAAAATATATATATATATATAAGATGGTCTTATTTGGGGGGAAAAAATGGTATTTGGCCTTACCTGCAGTTCTGAGTGATGGTAGATCCAGCGCAGGGCAGCGGAGGTCAAAGTGGGAGGATTTGCACCATATGCTTCACGAAGGGCACTTTGGATCAAGGACACTCCTTCAAAATGGTGCTGCTTCCAATACCTGGAGTGGTTATTTAAAAACAAAACAAAGCACTAATATCCTACCACTTAAAAAAACCAACAGCCTGGCTTAAATAAGCAGTAAAAGCAGAACTAAAAATTTAGCAGAAAGGAAGTAATTGTCAGCTTTGGAAGCCATATTAGCACCACACTGCCACATTCTTGAGCCTGGGAAAATGGGAGATGGGGAATTTCTTGGAGCGCATGTGGTTAAGACATAATAGCACTCTTTTTCTAAGTCAAGGTCATGTTATCTCTGCACCTGGGTGAGAGGACGTCTCAAGTTCAGAGGGATGGCGATTGGGGCATGTGATGCAATGATGGGTGCAGGGGGTGGATTTGTAATTTTGTTACTTATTGCAAGGAAGCCTGGAACTTCCCGATTTGGGATTCTCCAGATGTGCCAGTTTACTACTCAAATAAAAAAGAATTTTGGAGACGATGTCTGACGTCTCGGAGTTTTTTTGTTGGAGGTTTTTGGGAACACTGACAGTAATACCTAACAGAATAGCGGAAAGGCAAGCAATGAAAAACTTCTGGATCTAAGCTGTCCTCAAGTTACAAAAGTTCATTTAGTGACCGAGGTTACAACGGTGCTGGAAAAAGGTATTTTATGACCACTTTTCATACTTGAGGTTTTAGCAACCTTCCCCAAGGTCATGGGATTAAAATTCAGACACTTGGAAACTGATTCATATTTATGACAGTCACAGTGTCCTGGAGTCACGTGTTCCCATTTTGTGACAAGCAAAGTCAATGGGGAAGCCAGATTCACTTTAACAGCTCTGTGACTCACTTAAGAACCGCAGGGGTTTGGTTAACAACTGTGGCGAGAAAGGTCGTAAAATGGGGCAAAATTAACTTAGCAATTGTCTTTCTTAGCAACAGAAATTCTGGGCTCAATTGGGGTTGTAATTCGAGGACCATGATTAGGGGACTGGAGGCGAAAACAGGATGAACGGTTGCAGGAACTGGGCCTGGCTAGTCCAGGGAAGAAAAGGATCAGGGGAGACAGGAGAGCATCTTCCAATATTTGGGGGGCTGCCCCAGAGAGGAGGAAGGGGTCAAGCTGTTTTCCAAGGCACCTGAAGGCCAGACAAGGAATAATGGATGGAAACTGACCAGGAGAGATTCAACCTGGAAATAAGCAGAAACTTTCTGACAGTGAGAACAATCAACCCAGGGAACAGAAGTTGCCCTTGGAAGTTGTGGGAGCTTCATCCCTGGAGGCTTTTAAGAAGAGACTGGACTGCCATTTGTCAGAAATGGTATAGGATCTCCTGCTTGGGTGGCAGGTTGGACTAGATGACTTATAAGGTCCCTTCCAACTCTGTTAATCTGTTAAATCTGGTCTGAAGCTTTCAAGAAGAGACTGGACTGCCCTCTGTCAGAAATGGTATAGGGTTTCCTGCTTAGGGGATTGGCTAGATGACCTACAAGGTCCCTTCCAACTCTGTTCATCTAATCCAGGGGTCAGCTTTAAGACTTGTGGACTTCAACTCCCAGAATTCCTCCACCAGTCATGTTAGCTCAGGAATTCTGGGAGTTGAAGTCCACAAGTCTTAAACTTGCCAAGTTTAAAGAACCCTTGATCGACTCTATCTGTATTAGCCTTTCCAACTAAAGAGCCAATTTCCATTCACTCCCTCTCTTCTGGTTCAAGATGCTAGTCCCTCCCGCTGTGTGGAGACTTACCGGTCCCGGTAGACTCTGGCCCAGTCATTCCCAAAAAACCTGCCGGTCGGTGGTTGGCTTAAGTCTTGATCTTCGTACTTGTATTTCCCTGTCAGGAGCCCACCTGTTCAAGAAACATCACAGTCTCGTTTCCCATCATTCTTTCACCCACCTTGCAATTTTGTGTTATTTTTTTTAAGAAAAAAAACCACAATTCCTTCCCACTCCATACCGGCCAGGGGATTGTAAGCGTAGAAGCTCATTCCGAAGTGCCTGAGACAAGGAAACAGCTCCTTCTCCACCTGTCTTGTGGTCGCATTGTACATGCCCTGGGTTCAAACAGGAAAACAACAACAGTAAAAACCCCTTGTCAGCTTTGGGAAGCCATATTGAGATCCACAATTGAGCCTGGGGAAGGTGGGTGGGGGGGAATTCATTGGAGTATATCTAATTAGACCTAACATTGCTTTTCTGATTCAAGGTCAAGTCGTGTTGCGCATAAGTGAGAGGTCGTCTCAAGTTGGGGCGGATGGTGTTTGGGCCACGTGATGCGATGATGGGTGCAGGGAGTGGATTTTGTAGTTTTTTACTTATTGCAAGGAAGCCCGGAACTTTCAGATTCGGGATTTCACAGTTGTGCCAGTTTCTATCCAAATAAAAGGAACTTTTGAGAAGATGTCTGCCTTGGAGTTATTGGCTGGAGTGGCGGTTTGCTGGAAAGCTGACGCTCCTTTTCAGACTTCACTCAAAAGTCTTTCGCCCAAAGCAGCACAAGCAAAGTGGATCGCTCGGTGCTTTTTGCAGCCGCGGGTCGAAAGTGGCCCTCTGGTTAAAGGCAAAACCAGACCTCGCTCACCTGGTACACCGTCGGCAGCAGCCACTGGTGGGCTTTGCAAAGGGTGCAGATTTCCGCCACCTCCCAAGAGGCGTAGTTGGACAAGCCAAACGCTTTGAACTTCCCCTGTGGAGTGACAAATCAATCATCTCATCATTTCAGGCCGGATTTTTAAGGATCTGCACACATGCCATCAAACAAGGGGATCAGAGGACTGGAAGCTAAAATATATAAAGAACAGTTGTGAGAACCGCGCCTGGCTAGTCCAGGGAAGAGAAGGACCAGGGGAGACAGGAGAGCAGCCTTCCAAGATATGAGGGGCTGCCCCAGAGAGGAGGAAGAAGGGGGAGTTCGATAAAAGGTTTCGGGGGTTTCCGGTCTGTTCCTTATTACCTACTTTTGACTAGTTCCTCTCTAAGTTGGAGGAAATAAGGAGGAATTCCCTGGCAGTGAGAACAATCAAGCAATGGGACAGAAGTTGCCTTCAGAAGTTGTGGGAGCTTCATCCTTGGAAATTTTTGAGAGTGAACTGCCATCTGTCAGGAATGGTGTAGGGTCCCACTTGGGCAGGAGGTTGGACTAGATGACCCTTCCAATTCTGTATTCTATTGTATGCTATTCTATTTCTATTCTATTTTCCACAATTTTATTCTATTTTCCATTATTCTATTCCAATTTTCCATTATTTCCATTTCCATTGTTCTATTCTTCATTCCATTGTCTCTCCTTTCCTCTCCTCTTCTATTTCTCTTCTCTTTCTATATCTTTTTCTCTTTCTCTTTCTATTCCCAAATTCTCTCTTTCTCTTTCTCTTTTCTATCGCCATCGGAATCAAATCCACAGAGTCCTCTGGCTGGAACTTTGTAACCCAACATGTGTGGAGGAAAGAGTGCACTCCCTGCACTCTGTCAGGAACACGGCCACTCTGGGTCAGACCAGATAGTCTCTGAGGATTCCCTCCAGCTTGCTCTCATGCACTGAGGAGAGGGGCATCTAGCCTGGCGGAAGGGGTGTCCTCCTCCTCAACCCTCCGGCAGCCTGGCTGCCCGGTCGCCCAAGGTTTTTTCCCAACCTCCCCCCCAAACAATCCCCACACCTCTTTGTGAAGCTCATCACAGGCCCGCAGCGTTTCTTCCACGGGGGTTTCGTGGTCCGGGGCGTGGAGGTAGAAGAGATCCACGCTCGGCAGCCGCAGACGCTGAAGGGACTCTTCCAGCTGCGAGCGGACGCTCTGGGCCTTCAAGGTTTTGCCATCCCAAGGATTGGCCTTTGTGGCTATTTTAACTGCGGGCAGGAGGTGGGGGCAAAAAAGGAGACACAGAATATTACTTAACATGGAACAGATTTTTTTAATGTTTAATTTTATATTTTGCAATCATTCCATTTCATTTTAACCATGTGTCAACTGGGTCCATATATCTTGTGCTGACATTTATATTTAATACTTAAAAAAAATATTGAATAAACATTAAAAACAATTGAACACCATGCAACTTCATTTTGGCCATACAAGCTTTAGTATAGAGATGCACATTAACAGTTGATTTCCTTTTTCCCTTATTGTTCTGACCCAGGCTTCGTCGAATGTAATTGAACACAAACTTGTTTTAAAAGCAAAACCTATTTATTGCAATGCTGGGAATTGTTTTCATTCCCAGCCAGAACTAATCTTAATATAGTTCCCCAAGATAAGCACACACCTTCCAGTTCTGTGGAATGCTGCCAAAAACTGAAGTAACCAATTAATTATAAAAGAAACCAACCGAAGTATAAGAAAAAAACCGACCAAAGTACAGAGAGTTTCAAGGAGGACTTGGAACCAACAGAACTACTTTGTTTCCTGCAAAGGTTTTGTCATCTTGGCCTGACTTTTATCCTTTATGGTAGGGCCAATCCCCTCCAAGCCTTACTCCTGAGTTGCCCCTTTTGTTTCAGCTGCTCTTGCCATCTAGCAGCTCTGTGCACATGCGCTCTGGGAACAGGCTCCTCTGTGTCCTCTTCCTCACTGTTGCCAGACTCCGGAGGCTTCGGAGTCAGCACCCCACTCCCAGATGGTCCTGGTCCCATCCCTGCATCGGACGCAGGACCCTCGTCCTCCCCAGACTGGTCCCCGTTCTTCCCCACTGTCTGATTTTGCTGCAGTCTGCACAGGCTGTTGGCGAACCACAACACTTATGTTATTAGTATAGTGCTAGCTGCATATTATTTCTGTTTATATTTATCTACAATTATCTACATATTTACAACCGTCTTTTATCCTCATGCATTTGTATCACCTCGTATTTGTCCATTATATCTCATTCTCTTTGGTTTACAAAACTTTAACTTTCATTCCTGTAATGCATCAATCCTTTCTTTCTTTTTCCTTGACTCTAGCCAGTGATACATTTTTTTCCAGGCTTCATAATACTCTGTCCCACCCTTATCTTTGATTTCTAAAGTTAGTCTGTCCATCTCTGCACAATTATGTTTCATACTTTTCTTATCAATGTAACAATCACATTTTCTTATAACTATTACTTAATATCTCTATTTTTAACAATCTTATTACTTGATATATACATATTCTAGTCCATTTTAATTTATTTTCAAAGCATTGATAAAATAAATCCCATACCATATAATATTCTGTTTCTTCTGTTTCTTTGATTATCAATGTGAACCTTTTCATTTCTGCACATTCAAATATTTTCTCAATTACTTTTCCCTCTGTTGGTATCTTATCACTTTTTCCAGTTCTGAGCAAATACAATTCTAGTTACTGTTAATACATGTATAATTATATATATATTTTCTTGACTGTAACCTTCAGGTAACATTCGTAATAAAAAAATATTTCAGGTTTCAAATCTATATGTTGTTTTATCATTTCTTCCAACTGTGCGTATTTTTGTCCAGTATCTTTTAGCTTCTATACAAGACCACCACATACGGTAATATGTTTCCGGTGTTTTGTGGCACTTCCAGCATTTGGCTGAATTATCTTTGAACATCTTAGCTAATTTTTGCTGGTGCAAAGTGCCATCTATAAAACATCTTGTACAGGTTTTCTTTATATGCTATCAATATTGTTAGTTTATAATTCCTATACCATAGCTTCTGCCATTTATCCAATTCTACAGCACTAGGGGTCTGCCAACCTTTGGACCTCAGGCGACCACCCCAAACTCATAATTTTAGATCCAGGCCGACCACTAACCGGCTTCTGTGGCCGTGGCCTTAATTTGTGCGATTGTGGCCTTGGTGGTCATGTGACTGGCTGGGCATGGCTTGTATGTAAATAATAAAATATTTTATATCAGATTTTTTTAACAAAAATAACAGCAATTTTACCCAAAATTAGACAATCAGGCAGGCAGATTTTGAGTTTGCTCACAGATCACAGATTCATTCAGAAATCTATCTATCTGCCATTGGCTAGCTCAGTCTGTCACATAAATTTGCTTGGCCAAAGCAAACTCATAAAATTTGCTAGCAAGCAAACTTCCAAATTAACTCTCAATTACACCATTGTATGTAAATATTTGAAATTTCTATTTAAAAAAAGCCCATTTTTACCCAAAATCAGGCAAAGGAGTGGGCAGGCCAGATTGAGGTTGCTCACAGGATATCATTTCCGTTTGACTCTATCTATCTGCCAAAATCGGCTAGCTCAGTCTCTTCTCAAATTTTGCTTGGCGTTTGAGTCCGCACTGAAATTTGCTTTGCAAGCAAACCTTCACTCCTAAGGGAGAAAGCAGAGCCGAAGATCTAAGGGACTAAGCTAGAAAGCAAGAAATTCCAACCATTTCCTGCTTCCTAGCTAATCTAAAAAATACTTCCCGCACAGAGAACAGATGAAAATGCGTCGGAAAAAGCGAAAAATTAGCAATTTTAGCAGGCAAACTTTGCCCGGTAAGGGGTGAATGGGCTGGCAACTTGCTGCTATGGCATATCCAAAAAAATTTTTGCTATGCTGTCATTGTTTCATATTAACTTGTTCTTCTTCTAGTTAACACCTTAGTAAATAAAACATATAATCTTTAATCAAACTTTGGAACAGATTTACAAGTGGTTATAGACAAAAGAGGAAGAAATTAGGTTAAGAAAAGATAGCTGCCTAGGTATGAATAACTACAAAGAGGTGTTGATAATATAAACACGTTGATGATTAATTAACAGCAATATAAATAGCTTAAAAACAAAGAGAAATTTAGTTTAAAATTATTTTTTACACTATTATTATTGTTACTAGTATATGTTGAGCGCTTCTGTTTGTTTTTCTGTTGCTTTCTTGTAAAGTTATACGTTCAATACACGGTATTCAAAAAGTTATGTTATTGAATAAAAATAAAACATATTACAGGGAAAAAAAAGGCGAGGGGGAAAAAGAAGGACGAGAATTTTTGCAAGGGCAAAACTCAATGAAAGAAGGAAAATGCTTCCAAACAACCCCAGGGAGACCACTCAGACTCTTCCGATATACTGCTCTTAAGCATGGAGGTTCCACCGACTTACACGGGAAAGCAAAAGCTTTCCAAATTGTACGTAGAAGAACGCGAAGGGATTAAAATTAAGGTGGTTTCTGGAGAAGCAGAAATGAATGAATGAATGAATTTAATCTATTCGAGCTCTTCTTCATACAATTTGGAAACTTCTGCCTCCCCGAGGAGGTCGATGGAACCTCCATGCTTAAGAGCAGCGTATCAGATTAGTCTCTTTCTCTTTCACAGCACGGTAACAGCTTCCTAACCTGGTAAAATTATTGATCAAGAGCCGCTAACAAATGTCAAGCGAGCCCTGGGGGCACCGTCCCAAGATGCCAAGGCGATATCTGGGCATGGGCAGAGTGCTCCCCCAAACTCAGCCACCCCAAACGACTTGCATGCATTTAGGTTTTGCTAAAAAAAAAACAACACCACGAAAACCCCGCTTTCCTGGGGCCAGCAACCTTTCTAAGTTCATAAGAGGAAGCGTTTGGTTGTTATTTACCTGGAAAAGTCTAAATCACCCCTTTTTTAAAAATATTTTTTAAAGCACCCCAGAAGCTGTTTTTTAAGTTTCCTAAACCGGGATTTTGGGGTTTGGCTGCTGCCTGAGATTTCATTTCTGCTTCGCCAGAAACCTCCTTAAATTCCAGGCCGACGGGATCAGCTTCAACACCCCCCACCATGGATTAAATAAATGATTACACCGGGCTGGTTGCTGAATCACCAGCTTTTCCCTCTCCCCGGAAGTGAGGACAAGGCAGTGGGGGGGGGGCTGATGGGCCTTTGCCCGGGGCCCCCACAAGGACAGGGGCCCCACCCTCACCTCTGTGGGTTGGCCCTTCGATGTACCTTGGAATCCCATAAATACAGCAACCCACCTTTGACTGCATTTTTTTAAAATTAAGGCTAACATGCAAAGATCATGTTTCATGTCATCAATCCCCGGTTTTGCCCAGCAGGGCCCAGAAATGCTACTTAGAACAGGTGGCCCTGAGTTGGGGGGGGGGACAATCAACGGGGGGGGGNATTTTTGCAAAGGGCAAAACTCAAGAAATGAAAGAAGGAAAATGCTTCCAAACAACCCCAGGGAGACCACTCAGACTCTTCCGATATACTGCTCTTAAGTTTTAAATGTCCACCCCACAACTAGCCAAGTCACTTCTCTGAAAAGGTATATAGGTTCTCCTGCTTGAGCAGGGGGCTGGACTAGAAGACCTCCAGACTCCCTTCCAGCTCATTCTATTCCATTCCATTTCTGTTCCTATTCTATATTGTATATTCTAGTCGATAGTCTAGTCCATTCTATTCTCTATTCTCGATTTTTTTTCTTTTCTTTTCTGTTCTTCTATTCTATAGTCTATATTCTATTCTCTATTCTTTTTTCTTCTTCTTTTCTTTTCTGTTCTTCTATTCTAGTCTATATTTTATATTCTATTCTATTCTATTCCATTCTATTCTCTATTCTTTTCTTTTTTATTTTCTGTTCTTCTATTCTATACTATTCTATAGTCTATATTCTATTCTCTATTCTTTTTATTTTCTTTTTTGTTCTTTTTTTCTTTTCTATTCTTCTATTCTATTCTATATTCTATTCCATTCCATATTCTTTTTTTTATTTTATTTTCTGTTCTTCTATTCTATTCTAGTCTATATTCTATATTCTATATTCTATTCCATTCCATTCTATTCTCTATTCTTTTCTTTTTTTTCTTTTCTGTTCTTCTATTCTAGTCTAGTCTATATTCTATATTCCATTCCATTCTCTCTTCTTTTTTCTTTTCTTTTTTTCTTCTCTTTTCTTTCATTTCTTTTCTGTTCTTCCAGTCTAGTCTAGTCTATATTCTGTATTCTATGTTCTATTCCATTCTATTCTCTGTTCTTTTTCTTCTCTTTTCTTTTCTGTTCTTCTATTCTGTAGTCTATCTTCTACATTCCATCCCCTTCTCTATCTTTTCCTTTTCTTTTTTTCTTCTCTTTTCTCTTCTTCCCGTCTAGTCTGGTCTAGGTTCCCCTCCCTCTTCTTTTTTCTTTTCTTTTCCCCTTCTCCCTTCCTCGGTTCCGGAGCCCCTCCCTCACCTCTCCCCTCCGCGCCGGGCTCGGCCGCCAACAGGGCGCCCACGAGGCGCTCCGACTCGCCCCCCGCGTACAGGTGCGCCGTATCCAGGTGGCTGTGGCCGCGGGCGAGGAAAGCGCGCAGCTTGGCCCCGCTGGGCCCCGGCCCGGCCCGGCGCCCGAATTCCATGGTGCCCAGCACGGAGCGGAGCCCCGACCCGGCCGCCATCGCCTCCCGGACGGAAGCCGGCGCCGCCCCGGTCGCCTCGGCCCCCAGCCGGCGCCGCCCCCGAGCCCGGAACCCGGCCCGGGAAGGAAGGGAGGCCGAGAAGCGGGGGCACCCCGAGGGCGCCTAGAGGGCCCCCGCCTCTCTCCCGAAGCCCTCGCTCCTTCCCGGCCAGGCCGAAAGCGGGGCACCCCGAGGGCGCCTAGAGGCCCCCGCCTCTCTCCGAACCTCAGCTCTCCGGCCGAGAAGCGGGGCACCCCGAGGCGCCTAGAGCCCCCCGCCTCTCTCCAAGGCCCTCGCTCCTTCCCGGCCCGAGACAGCGGGGCACCCGAGGGCGCCTAGAGGCCCTCCGCCTCTCTCCCAACCTCGCTCCTTCCCCGCCGAGAAGGGGGGCACTCCGAGGGGCGCTAGAGGGCCCCGCCTCTCTACGAAGCCCTCGCTTCCTTCCCGGCCGTATGAAGCGGGGGCACCTCCGAGGTGCACCTATGAGGGCCCCGCCTCTCTCCCGAAGCCGCTCGGGCTCGCTTCCCGGCGCGGAATTCGGTGTGCCATTCCCCGAGTGGCGGCTCTAGAGGCCACCTCCTGCTCTCTCTCCCGAAGCCGCTCGCTCCTTTCCCGTGTCGAGAAGTCGTTTCTACTCCGAGGGTCACCTATGATTGGGCCCCGCCTCTTCCCGATAGTCCCTCGTCTCCTTCCCTGGCGCGAAATTCAGGGCACCCGAGGGCACCTATTTAGGCTTTCCCCCGCCTGCTCTCTCTCGAAGCGCTCGCTCCTTCCCGGTCGAGAAGCGGGCACCTCCGATGGTTGTCGCCTAGAGGCCCCGCCCTCTCCTTGAAACACTGGGAAAGCTTCTCCTGCAGAAGTCGCGGCGCTCATCCCGGAGGTTTTGTTGCGTCCTTTTTTTTTTTTTAAAAAAAAAGAAGAACTGGACAGTCATCTGGCCTGAAACGACTCAGGGTCTCCATCCTGAGCGGCGGGGGGGGGGGGTTGGTACTAAGAAGACCTCCAAGCTTCCCTTTCCAATAGGTTCGTCGCACCCGCTCCTTCCGGCAATGGGGCTGAAGCCGTTTTTCCCAGCGGGGATTGGTGTGGGAGTAGCTGGGGACGCTCCCCCCCCTTTAAAAAAAAACAAAAACCCGGGGGGGGGGGGAGAGCCGCGGGGGGGGGCGGGGGGGCTTTGGACCGGCCAGCAAGCCCAGTTCGCCCCCGCAAAGGCGAGCCGGCGGCGGTCAGCTGAGGCCTGACCCGGCGAGTCAGCGCTGGAGGCGGAGGCGGCCGGGCTTTTGCCCCCGAACAAACAACTCGCGGGGTCAGATGTCCGGATTGTCCCCACCCGTACCGCGGATGGGAGACCCCCCGCCCTCCTCCCAATCCTCCAAACCCAGCCCCCCCCTAAAAAGACAGAGGGTCCGGTGAGTCGGACGCGCCGCATTTGAACCCAGCCCTTTGCGTTCCTCCATAAAGCCCCACCCCACCCGAAGAAGGAACGCCCCGAGCCGAGCTGCCTTGGACCACGGACACACACTGGGGCAGGTGAGGGATGCGCGGGCCTTGAGACACCCCCCCGGCCGGAACGCTGTCCGGACCAAAAGCAGAGGCTTCCTTAACCTGCGAGAGGCGAGGAATGGGGAGGGGTGGGGAGGGTGGGGGGGGGAGGGAACCCAACCCTCTGCCAGCTTTCCTTGCTCAACCGCATCCTTGCTTCGGCTTCCCACCCGAGAACATCTCCTGAACAGGGAGGAGGAGAGGAGGGTGAGTGGGAGCGGGAAGACCCTCCTGCAGGTAACCCCCCCCTCCCCAATGGTGCGAAGGCCTTTGTCTATTACCAGACAATTGGGGGGAGGGGGAGAAGAAGGAGCTAACCCTCCCCAAAATCCCCAGCGATGCGGGCAGCCTGAGCAAGCCAACCAACTCAATGAGCCGTTCGATTTAAACCTCACAACGGGTATGGGGGGGGGGTCTTCCTGCAACTGGCCTAATTCTGGCTAGTTTGGGGGTGGGGGTGTGTGAGGGAGGAGGGCTAAACAGACACACACACACACACACCCACTAACCCTAATCCTAACCCCTGGAATCCAAGCCTATCTTGGTTTATCCATGGCGGTTTGGCTTTTTTGTGCCCGAAACACAACCAGCTCTTTTCAGGACGATTCCGAAAGCAAAAATAATCTTGAATTCTCAGGCTCCTTTTTTTCCCCCCTGGCACTGATGAATCAACCAAAACTTTTGAGTGTTTCTGCTATTAATCTTGATCTGTTTTCCAAGCAATTGGGGGAGGGGGGGGGCTTCCTTCCCCGGCAGCATATTTTTTGGGGGGAGGGGAGGGCAGCTGACTTAATCTGGAGACCAAAGTCTTCCAAACAGGGGAGGAGGCAGAAGGCAAGGCCCCCTTTCTCGCTTGGATAAGCAGTTTGAACCTGGAAAAGTGCTGATCAGGTTTGATTGCTGGGCTCCCAGCTCAGCTGGTGCTGGGGGTCACATGAGAACATCTGGATGAGTCAACAGCAAACAGGAGTGCTGTCTGCAGGAGTGCCAAGTCCAGGTCTCCTTTTCCCAGCAAAGCCTGGGAATTGACCTCTTTGGGACGAGCTTCAGATATACTGCCACTGAACCCAGGGGCTTGTTTCCAGGGAAGTCAGTTCAGTCACTTGGTCTTGGAAAGGTTGGGATGGGAGCTGGAGGCAAGTTGGGGATAGGGATAGTTATGCACTCAGTTTTCACAGCTGAAGAACTAGGTTATTTATTTTGCAACAGTGGTGTGTTATTTGTAGTTCAGGTGCGGGAGGAGGGTGAAGGTTCATTCTTGGAGCTTGTGGGTCGATTTCCAAACGTCTCGTGACCAGGCTGGGCAATATCTTCAGGTTAAAGGGTGTCAGTGTTATTTTTATTTTTTAAAATGAATGCAAAGTCCCATTCTGGGACTGACTGAGGGGAAAGAATGGAAGGAAAATGTGTATTTTCTTTTAAAAAAAATCAAATTTCACCTTGTAATTTTTTTATTATTCACATTTTTATCTGCAGTTGGGCAAATCCCAGAGAGCCCCCCCTCTCTTCTTCCTTTACAGGTTCCCAGTTCGCAATGGGAGGGGCTGTTTTGAATTTGCAGTGACCCCCAGTACCTTGTCCCTTTGCCTGAGCCCTGCCATGTTTGCTCATCCTCACAAGTCCAGCTTTCCCAGCGGGAATGCCTCGGATTGTGTCAACGGTTCGGAGTGGATCCTGTCCGTCTTCCACGAGTGCGCCCAGGATGGCTGGGACATTGCCAGCGTGGTGCTGGGCCTGGTCTCCATCGCCTGCTTTGCTGGGGCTTCCTTCCCGTAAGTAAATGGGGGAGTGGGCTTCACCCTGCATCTGGGTGTCAGTTGGCTGGCTCCTCCCTCCCTCCCTCCCTCTTTCCCTCCCTCCCTATTCCCATCCTTCCTTCCTTTCCTCCCTTCCCCTTCTTCACTCCCCCTTCTCATCTCTTCCTTCCTCCCCCCCTCCCTTATTCCCATCTCTTCTTCCTCCCTCCCCATTCTCATCTCTTTCCTTCATCTGTCCCACCCTGTTCCCTACTTCCTTTCCTTCCTCCCTCCCCATTCCCATCTCTTCTTCTTTCCTCCCTCTCTATTCCCATCTCTACTTCCTTCCTTTTCTCCCTCCCCTCTCTCCCCATTCCCATCTTTTCTTCCTCCCTCCCTCATTCCTATCTCTTTCCTTCCTCTGTCCCACCCTTCACAACTTCCTTTCCTCCCTCCCACCCTCTCCATTCCCCTCTCCTTCCTTCCTTATTCTCTTCCTTCCTTTCTTCCCCTTCCTCCCTCCCTATTCCCACCTCTCCTTCCTTCCTTCCTTCCTTCCTTCCTTCCTTCCTTCCTTCCTTCCTTCCTTAGTTTGACTGACAAATATGTGGCTGCCCATTGGGGATGACAAAATGGAGATGATTCATTTCCTGGGAGACAGACAAAGGAAACTGGCCTGGTGTCCTGCCACGCCTGGCTGTGGGCGGCTTTTGAAATATCGCCTCCAGCAACCCCTTGAAAGGCAGAACTGGTTTGTGCAACAACCAGCAGCTGCAAAAAAAATAAACAAAATTCCTCCTGAAAGTCTCTCCTGGGTGGTTTAAACTTCATCCTTTGCAGAATGACAGCAATAAAAGAGCACATTCCTTCTCAGCAGATGCTGGACTCCCTTTCCCATCAGCCCCAGCCCAACAATCTTTAATTCTTTCTTCCTCCACCTTTCCACACAGTCAGTTCTACCTGGCCTGTAAAACTGGCATTATGGACCAAGCCCTGTCCATTTATTTCCTGCTGGGATGGCTTGGAGGCGATTCACTGAACTTAATTGGATCTTTCTTGGCTGATCAGCTGCCACTACAGGTAAGAAACTGGAAAAAGCACAGTTTGACCTAGCGGGTTCTGCTTGCCCAAATCCTTGATCCTGAAAAGATGCTCAAAGCTATCATTGTTATGGGTCCTTGAGATGCCCCTTCCTCTCCCATTGTTTAGCCCTGTCTTGTAGCAGAGAGTTCCAGAGGTTAAAATAAGGTTTCTCTCAATTATCCCAGAATTCCCTCTAAGTTTCTCCTTCTTCTTCCCCAGGTATACACCGCCATTTACTACGTGCTGGCCGATTTGCTCATGATCTCTCTTTACATCTATTACAAAGTCAAGAATCAGAACAGAGCCTGTAAGTTAACTGTTCTGACCCAGGCTTCCTCATCTGTAATTACGCACAAACTTATTTTAAAAGCAAGTTTTATTTTATTGCAACGCTGGGAATTGTTTTCATTCCGAGCCAGAATTAATCTCAAACAGTCCCTCGAGATAAGCACCCACCTTTCAGTTTGGGGAAGTGCTGCCAAAAACAGAAGTATCAAATGAACTAGGAAAAAAAACAATTGAACAAAAAAATCAACCACCAAAGTCCAAAGAGCTTCAAGAATGACTCTGAACCGAATGAACGACTTTGCTTCCTGCAAAGGTTTTGTCATCTTGGCCTGACCTTTATACCTTCTGGGAGGGACAGTCACCTCCACGCCTTGCTCCCTTTTGTCTTAGCTGCTCTTGCCTTCTGGCAGCTCTGCGCATGTGCGCACTGGGAATAGGCTCCCCTGGTTCCTCTGCCTCGCTGGTGCCAGACTCTGGAGTCAGCACATAACTCCCAGATGGTCGTGGCTCTATCCCTGCATCGGATGCAGGACCCTCGTCCGAATCCTCCCCAGACTCCCAGACTGATCCCCGTTCTTCCCCACGGTCCAATTCCGCTACCAGCTGCCAGGGAACCACAACGCTGACATCCGCTGATGTGAGAGGGAGGCACCAAGTGGGCAAAAAGACTGTTAAAACCTCCCATTTCTGAAATCACCAGCACAGAATATCCCCAACATTTTGGTTCAAAAATCAGGGCTTAATTCAAAGAACCGTTTGGATGCCAAGCTGGGGAGAGGGAGGGAATGGTGGTTTTATGCCCCCCCCTTTTTGTAATGGGGAACTTTTAAAAGAGAGTGATCTCTACCTCCTTCTGGCACAGGAGAAGAGCAAGCGGCAGTTTGGAACAGGAAGCAAATCGAACTTTCTGTGAGTTATTTTGAACTGCTTCCTCTCCGCAGAACGCTTGGCTTCCCCTAGATCTTATTCCTTTCTCTTTCAGATCTCTTAAAAGGTTTAGATCTGGTAGATTGCATGATAGCGGTTTCCTGCTGCAGGGGATGATGGTTCTGTGGGGTTTTTTTGCTCGTGTTTCTGCTTCGGGGAGCAGCTGCCAGGAAAAGGATGGTGTTGAGGTCACCAAAGCCAGTTCCTCCTTTTTAGTAAAGTTGTCTTGATGGGACAGACCAAAAAGAAAAAGGAAAAAAAAAAAAAGCAAGACAGACTTTTAACCCTCTAATCCAACATTTCTCCTTTCCTCAGTTTCAGCTTCGATCAACGCCGTGTTGGCATTCACGGTCTTGGGAGCGACGCTGATGCCCGCCTGGCAGGGGGGACCTGCCTCTTCTCACCTGGGTGATGGAAGGAGGTTCAAAAGCAGGAGACTTTTATCCTCCTCTGTGGACTATCCGTCAGGCTGGGAGGTACGTTCTTTTCTTTAGGACAGTATAGATAAAAAGGTTCCCCTCGCACCTCCGTGCTCATCATTCCCCACTCGAGGGAGCGGTGCTCATCTTCGCGTCTCCATGATCATGTGGCCAGCAGGACTAACGCCGCAGGCGCATGCAATGCCGTTACCTTTTTTCTCCCCTATTTTTTTTTTTGTCCCCACTTGCATTTTTTTTTTTTAACCTGCTTTCGAACCGCTAACTTGGCAGAAGCTGGGACGAGGAACGGGAGCTCACATGATGACATGGTGCTAGGGATTCGAACCGCCGGACGGCCGACCTTTCTGGTCGACGAGCTCAGCGTCTTAGCCGCTGAGCCACCGTGTCCCCTTAAGGGCAGAACTGATCTGAAATGTCTTGCAAAGGCCAAATTGCCCTTGCAGTTTGGTTGCGTTGTGTTCAAATCCCACCGGAATGGCGAGGATGCAAAGATTAGCAATAGTTGAGAGATTGCACTGAAGTGAATGGAAGTGCTGACCCTCCTCCCTCCCTGGAGACCCCCAACAACAGACCCCTTTTTTTCTCCTGTATCCAGGGGCCACAGGAAATTGAACGTCCAGCAAAAGAGGTGTGGGAAAAAGACCTGGCTGGCATTGATAAATGCAAGCCATTTTGTGGCTCCCCCCTGGTTGCTTTTCCCAAATTAATCATTCATATCTTCTCCAAATTAATAATTTTTTTTCTGAAGTTAAAGGTGCACCCCTTGGGAGAATATGTGGAATAAAGGTTTAAAGTTTACATTAAGCTATAATTTTAAAGAATTTGATTTTTTGTAAGACAATGTCTCATTGGTATTAAACTCCAGATAAATTGTCAAGAATGTATAAAGGTACCTCAAATTGAAGGTTTGGAAATGTAAATGGAAAGAAGGGACTTTTTAATCATCTATGGTGGACGTGTGATAAAGCAAAGAAATATTGGAGTAGGATTCATAGCTTAATACAGAAAATTCTTAAAGTGAATATAGAAAAAAAAACAAAAAAAACAGAGACTTTTTTTGGGGGGTGGGGGTTAATGGGCCAAGACTTGGAGAAGAAAAAAATTCGGAGCTTTGATGTTAAATATGCCGACGGCAACAAGACTACGCACAGAAATGGAAGGTCACCTCAGTCCCCACAATGGATGAATGGCTGCAAAAACCGATGGGAGTTTGCAGAGGTGGCTAAATTTGACTGCTCTGATTAAAGAAAAAAACACAAATACCTTTACTTCGACTTGGAAACCACTTCTGGACCTTGTGCTTGAGGTGGAAAAAGATGCAACTTGGTTTTACCGATTTAGATAGATTGGTTGTTTATAGAAATGGTTAGTTTCTATTATTATGAAAAAGTAAAAAATTGAGGGTGGATCTTAAATGCCTTACTCAACGGCACCCAAGGAAGTCAAAGCCTTTTTTCTTTTTTTCGCTTTCTTTCTCCCACTATTCACTTCCCTTTTCCCTTCCCTAATTTCCCTATTGTTTGCTTTTGTGTTATCTTTGTATGTTAACACTATAAACTAACAAAACTATAAAAAAAAAAAAGTTGCACCCCTTTGGTGGGAAGGATGCAAGACAAAAGATGAGCGTTGGATTGGAGGTGGCAGGTGGATTCAAGGGAGGGACAAAGGATCATCCAAACTAACCCACGGACTAAATTACTACTGCGGGGGGTGGGGTGGGGGTGAGGTTTCCCGTTAAAATGACTCTTTCTTCCTGGATCACAGGAGGCCTGCTGGGACATTCTGTCTGCAGCATCCCATAATAATTCTTGGTGCCTTCCACAGCCTTTTACCCAGGAGGAGATCTGCGGCTTTGTGATCGGATCCACTTCGTCGGTGCTCTACCTGCTTTCTCGGGCCCCACAGATCTACACCAACGTAAGCATTGCTCAAGGGGGGAAGAAGGAAGGAAGGGAGGGCCTCTTTTGGGGAGCAGCTCAGCTGAAGGGGACCCCAGGCTGAATTTCCAGCTTTCTCCAAGGAAGCAGTAAATGTTTTCAGGGCAGGGATGTGCAACCTCGGCAACTTGTAAGGCTTTTATGGACTTCAACTCCCAGGATTCCTCAGCCAGCCATGCATGTCTGGCTGAGGAATTCTGGGAGTTGAAGTCCCTAGGTCTTAAAAAGTTGCCAAGGATGGAGTTTAAGGGACAATCTAGGTTAAGGGACAATCTGCTGCCTGAAGATTAACTTTCAGCCCCCAGCGTACCGTTGCCAAACCTTGTATTGTAGACTTGCCTGAGGTCTGTCGGAAGAAAACCAAGAAAAATCCCAAGGAAATCCCCCAAGAGGGATTTTGGAGGCTATTCCCACGCCCTGATCTGATTTAAGACAAGGAGATCACCTTTACCCACCCCACAGGCTTGCTCCGTTTCAAACAGGGCTGGGATCCTACCGCTTCGGTCTGGTTCTATCAAACCAGTCGCGCCCAAGAGCAGCCGACACTGAACCGGTTCGCTGGGACGAAGTTTTGGTCTGCTCTTTGGCCCTCCCACCCGCCCAGGCTCTAGGCTGCCCTTTAGTGGCCGCGTTTTCTTCCTCAGCTGCTTTGCGCGGCACAGCTAAGTGCCGCCCGTCAGCTGGAGAAGATGATTGATTGCCGGAGCCGGTAGTGCATATGCGCACACAACACAGCTTTGACGCGCATGCACGTGCTCCCCAAATCAGTTGTTATGCCAGTCAGATCCCACCCCTGGACTTATCCGAGGTCTACTGGAAGAAAACTGGCTGTGTGTGTGTGTGTTTGAGGCTATTCCCACACCCTGGTCTGATTTAAGACAAGGAGATCACGCTTACCCACCCCATATGCTTGCTCCATTTCAAAGCTTGTGTGAAGCTAGTTGTGAGCCCAGTGAACGGCACCACCGCGTCAAACTGGCTTAATGTTAATCACAATTAAAGAATGCTGTGCAAACAAAAGCCTACCTCTCTCTCTCATTTGCAGTTCAAGCGGAAGTGCACCACCGGAATCTCTTACTCTCTTTTCGCTCTGGTCATGCTCGGAAACACACTCTACGGGCTCAGTGTCCTCATGAAAAATCCGGATCCGGGCCAGTCGGAAGCCAATTATGTGATCCACCATTTGCCCTGGCTGGTTGGCAGCTTGGGGGTTCTGTCCCTCGACATCGTGGTATCCTTTTCGGGAATCGTGGGTGTGGGTGGGTGGGTGTGTTTCTGCTTTTAACCATGCCAGGCCCAGTGCGACAGAATCCCTCAGGCAGGCAAGGACAGACGACTTTTGATTCCGAGACTTTCTCAACTGCAGTCAACGGTTGTGTTAGGATCGAGGGGGTGGTGGTGGCAAAAATAGTCCTGAGCCAAGCATCATCATCATCATCATCATCATCTTTTTAACAACCCCCATAATCCCTTGCTGGGTGGTCTGGGCAACTAAATGGAGTGGAGTGTTACTGTCTGGATGCCCTTCCTGTCACCAATGTGGAGTTTTTCCCAGCAGATATATATATCCTCAGTGTGCCCAGAGAGAGGGAAATATCTGCCTCTACCTAGGATCCAACTCACAACCTCCTGACTGTGAGACGAGAGCTCCGCCTCCGGAGACAAGCATGTTAATTAAAATAACATTTCTGCCTCGCCATCTGGGCCACGTAAGGCAGGTTTATGCTTCCAGGTACTTCCTTTAAATCTGTCTTTTTATCTCACCATCCCATCTTTAGCCCTGCTGAGACTGCTTACAAATGACAATCTTTTTGAAGTTTGGCAAACAGCAGTTGGCTTGGCTGCCCCAATCCTGACACGGAGAGATTTCGGGGCCCGTCCTTTCAACAAAGCAGCAAATAACGGGGAAAGATCCTCTTTGGTGTTTAGCTGAGTCTTTCGTAGCCAATGGTGGGTGTTGGGTCCAGTCCTTAATTCTTCCATCTTCAGATTTCGTTCCAATTCCTGGCCTATCGTCGGAGGAAGTTGCCGGTCCCGGAAGAGAGAGACGCTCTTTTGGGCAGAGAAGAGAACGCTGTTGAAAGCTGAACGATGCCAGGATCGGCTGTCGGGGTCTCGGCTGCGTCGGGATCCCAGCAGCGGGTTTGGGGTGTCGTCCTGAAAACATCTTAGATAAAAGCTCTGGCTTTTCTCTAGAACTGGAAAAAAAATGCTTCACCTCCGGAAAGATGCGCCTGACGAGATCCTTTCCTACCTCTCCAATTCCTTTTGGGGGGGTTTGGAGGGGAGAAGAAAAAAATAATGGAAGAAATGAACATTGAAACCTAAGACTGTATTGCGCGATGACAGGGAATCTTCTCAATATTCCCCAACCTCACCTGATTCCCTGATTAATTTATAAAATCGAAGCGTTTTGGGGAGGGGGAACCAAACCCAAAGGCATTCAGTCCCCAGCAGCTGGCTGCCTGGACTTCATGGAGGCTCGAGAGTAAAAGGAGGCTGGAGGAAAGGAGGGGTCTTTTTTCTTTTTTCCACACAAGGGGCATTCCTTCTAAAAGGCAATTTTGGGGGGGAGGGAGGGGGGGGGAAATAGACATGGAAAAATCAAAAAAATATTCCCACCATCCCGGCAGGAGTGGATAATGGTTCTTTGCTTAACCCTGTATTTCTTCTTATTGCAAACTACCCTAAAAATACGAGCTCCAGGCGTAGCTGTAAAAGATGAGACAGACATCACGATCTCCGGAACTTAAAAACTGTATTATCGACTTAGCTTTCATTCGCCTCTGTTAACGTCGTCAAGAGTTGGTTAGCATAAAGGCAAATCTCTCTCCAGGGGTAGTTTTTACACTCTGTTCTGACCAAGGCTTCCTGAGACCATAACTAAGCACACGCTTCGTGCAAACAATTCCTGTTTTATTTCAACACTGGGAATTATGCGCATTCCCAGCCCGTCATGAGTCCCAAACAGTCCCTCGAGATAAGCACCCACCTTTCTCTCCTTTGAATCGCTGCCAAGAACTAAAGTGACAAATGAATTGTAAAAAAACCAACCGAAGTACAAAGTCCACAATCAGAACAGAGTGATCAAAGTTGCTTCCTGCAAAGGTGCCTGTCCCTTTGCTCCTCCTTTATGTCTTATGGGAGGGCCAATCACCTCCAAGCTTTACTCCCAAGTTGTCTCCTGTCTTGTTCTTGCCTTCTGGCAGCTCTGCGCAAGCGTGCCACTGGGAATAGGCTCCCCTTGTTCCTCTGCCTCGCTGCTGCTCTTGAGGCTCCGGAGTCAGCACTTCACTCTCAGATGGTCCAGGACCCTCGTCCGAGTCCTCCCCAGACTGGTCCCCATTCTTCCCCACTGTCTTGTCTGCACAGGCTGCCGGCAAACCACAACACACTGACAATATTAGCAGAGGCTAACAAAAACTAAATGGTTACTATAGTTTTAAATTCCTGAGATTGTGAAGTCTGTCCCTTCTTTTACATCTTATCTCACCCTTGAAGCAATGGTGGTGGGCTTCAGCTCTCCCACCCACCCAATTTATTTTTGTTTTACAAAGGAAGAGCAGCTAAAGAATCCTTCCTGGTTTACAGGTAACAAGGAACCTCGACAGAGAAGCATGTCTTGAGGCTTGTGAGACGTTCAGAGGTAGACTGCCTCTGGCTGGAGAGGTTCCATGCAGTTCTACTCCCTTCTCATTATAAAAAAATAAATAAATCTCTTTTTCCATATATATGGCACTCTTTTGAGATGGGAAGCAGGTTCTTTTCCCCAAGGAGTCTACGCTGGCGTGAGTATTTCAGGCTGGCCAGCTATAGAAAATATAAAACCAAAAGGTAACAACAGTGAAAAAGCCCAGAACTGCTAAGAAGCTGTAAGCTCAACCACTGGGGGTGAGGAATGAGGTGGCGGGGAGGGTCATGAAGGACCAAGGAACTCTTGACTCAAGAGGGGGCACACTTGCCAACTGGTCTCTGTCTTCAGTCTGAACCATCAAATTATTCCCAACTGGCAGACGAGACGCTCAAGACGACGCTTCGGAGCAAAGGAGAAAACGCCATTTCTGTTAAAAAGAATATTTCTGTTCTGACCTCGGCGTCTCCAAAAAGCACGAAGCAGACCTTGTCCTGGCAAAACCCCTTTTATTGAAGGAAGGTGAATTTCTTGCATTCGCGTTCAGCCAAAGGCCTGGCAAACAGCCTTTCAAGGATGGAACTAGCAGCACAGACCTCATCTAGCTTGGAGAGCTGCCAAGGAAATATTTTCAATCCCAGTGCTGACAAGGAAGGTCTCGGCACAGAGTCTCTGAGATGCACAGACAGATCTTCACACCGCTGCAACGAACGAACGAATGGTTTCCTGCAAAAGCCCCCTCCCCTTCTGTTCCTCTTCTCATCCTGTTCTTTTCCTTTGGCAGCTCTGTGCATGCGCAGGTTGGGAACCAGCTCCAGCTGCTCCACTGCCGTCCTACTCCAAAGGCAGCTGATAAGTGCCAGCCTGCCATGGTCCCATCTCTGCCTCTGACAGAGAGCCCTTGTCCGAACCTTCCTCAGCCTCCAGGACTGGCCCAGGTTCCTCCCCAACCTCCTCACTGTCTGAATCTGCAGCCAGCTCCACAATTTCAACTGAAGCATCGAGGCTGTGACCCGCCAATCGGGACCCTGCCAATCAAAGGCCGTACCCTTGAGAGTTGGGGAAAGGACAAGAGAAGGAATCAGAAACGGGCCCAGCAGCCCAATGCTTTCTTTCGTTTTTTTTTAAAGATTTTTATTATTTTTTTTCCCGTTTTTAAGGTATGGAGGCTCAAGTATAAGAGATGTAGATTCCAATTTGAAGCATTACATATTTAAAAAAAATAATAATAACCAGTCTTTCGCATTCCATTAGAAATCAAGAACAAGTCAAAAGCAGCACACCGCAGCTTCTCGGGCGGAAAGCAGGACTGGAGGGGGGTGGGATGTTTGAGTCTTACCGGCTTTTTGCAGATCTCTTTTTGTGGGGTGGGGGCAGCTGCCCGCCTCCCTGCCACCACCTCACCCCGCACACCCATCCTCCTTTCTCAACCTCTCTCCCAAACATACACCAAACACATTTTCCACGATGGTTGGGGTTTTTTTTTTTCTTCCTTCTTTCACAAACCATGGTTATTTAATAAAGGGTTTTTTTTTTTGTCTTTGTTTCTTGTACATTTTTTACACCAATATAACAAAATATGGAAAGAGCAGTGGGAGACCGGAGAGGGGGCGCACCAAGAAGAAAAGAGAAAAAACCAAAACATGATGGGTGGAAATATGCGGATAAACGTAAGGCCCAGAAGAAAAGGGGGTGGGAGGAGCAGGGAGGAGAAAAAGGCTGGGAAGAGCACAATATCTCAGAGGTTTCCCAACAGAAAATACAAGTTTTGCAAGGCTGTGGCAATAAAACAGTGGAAATCAAGCTGCTAGAGAGCCCCCCCCCCACCTACCCACCCCAAAAAAAACGTTTATTTGGGGTGATGATGGGGGGAAAATTACAGAGGCTTTTATTTATTTTTATGGGGGGGAAGAATATCGTACGCAGGAAATGAAAATAATGGGGAGGAGGATGCCGGGGAGGGGGGAGAGAGAAAGAAAAACCAAAAACCAGAAGATTCCAAGAAATTTGGGGGCGGGGTAGGGGCGGGGGCGCTAATGAGTGCATGGCGTGTCTTGTTAGCATCCTCAAGGGGAGACGCCGGCTTCTAACTTTGCTGTTTTCTCTTCAACGCCTCCACCAGGTCGTTCTTCAGAGCTTCCTGCTTCGATTTGTCTGCAAACGTCTGCACAGACCTGGGGGAAGAAAAGAGGCAGGAGGGAGGTGTTAGGAGGAGAAAGGGGGATTGGGGGGGGGGCGCAACCCCCTTGGGGGCCCGAATGGGGGCGAAGTCGTCCCCCCAAGCAGCATCTCCAGCACACAGTCAGGTGGCGCTTTCCCCACAATTCGGAACCAGATCCCCAGTTCTCCGGTTAGCGCATCATCGTTAGTCGCATTGGGGAGGGGGTGCGTGTGTGTGCAAAGGTCCATCAAAAGTAAACTCCAAGCGGTTGTTAAAGGGGAGGGCTTTAACAGCAGCCTAGTCCAGGGTGGGGACAGGGGTTTTGTGGTACTTCCAGGGTTGGAGATTGCTCGCAAAAACCACACCCCACGCACACCGAGACCCCCCCCCC